>JANAVB010014564.1:0-69806 GCA_029216955.1 Iris pallida | reverse complement strand
GGGCTCTGCATGTCACCACCGGTCCCTCGTAAGGCCACCGTGCCGAGCATGCCATGTATATAATGTATAATACATAAGTAGCCGGATATTGCCATCCACTAGTACGAATGGTAACAATATCCGTGGCGGCCAGCCTGCAGGTCATGACTAATGTCTGGGATAAGGCTGGTAATGCACGATCTCGGGATTCCGTTCTCCCCCAATATTTTTACCAGTTTAAGTTGCCTAGATTAACCCTACATTTATCCGGAATCACATACCGTGGTCACATGATCATCCGCCTAGATGTCATACCTCAGTACGAGAACGCTATGTAAGAATCAACCTCGTCACCTATAGTCCCAGTTGTGATCCATCCTTAGTGTTATGCAACAAGCAAGTAAGCAATCCTAACCACGCTAAGACTATAGGCCAACTACCAGATACCCGTACAGGTAACCATATAATATAGCTAGAATATCAAGATGGCATCGCAATGCCATATAATCATGGAAGTAGCACCTCAAAGTGCCAGTAGACAAGGGGTACCGCAGTGCAAGGTCATGGCCAGTACCTCAAAGGGTAACTGGACTTATAGCACGGATACAAGTAGTCAGGTCTGGGACAAAGACAAATCTGTCAGTCATAAGAAGTCATCTGCCTACATCGTGGCATGGATATCAGGTCAAGTACAAGACCAAAACCTCTACTATAATAACATCTCAAGCATATATGGGAGCCTACAGCTCCAATCATCAAGTCGGTCCATCCACCAGATCAATCTAGCAAGAGTCTCCCATCCATGATAGAGTGAATATCACGTCAATAAAGACAACCACCAAATACCAAGCTCATCCCCCTAACAATGCTAGGCCCTCTGGTTCACAAGAATCCTCTGAATCTATGATCACAAGCTATCAGCAAATAAGTTTCACCACCACCAAGATATAGCAAACAAACCAGGTTTTAGGCGCTTGGGAAGTTGAGTAAAAATTATACAATAATACCCTCGATATTCTATTCGTTCTGCGAGACACTCGCACCAATATCAAAATCCAAAAGTCCTCAAAGACATATCTGATCAAATTAGAACATCACCAAAGAACTAGCAACACTATCTAAGAATCCACTTAGTCTACCATTATCACTATCTCAATATCATATCCCCTCATAGTCAATCCTCGAATCAGATCATAATCCCAACACATGGGTCAACACTAATCAACGCCGTCGAAAGATGGCAAGGATTGTGTGAACCACTCTGGATCAGATCCACAACCCTTAAACCAAACAAGGACCAGGGTTGCAGACCTTCACCCGAGTAGAACCGCTCTCCTTATACAATCCGGCGGACAGGACAGATAATAGGATAACAACTAAACTAGAACACCATCTAAAAAGAAGGGTCACATGTCAAGAGTCCAATGGGTGATACCGTCGAAAAGACAAGGATTGCGTGAACCACTCTGGATCAGATCCACAACCCTTAAACCAAACAAGGACCAGGGTTGCAGACCTTCACCCGAGTAGAACCGCTCTCCTTACACAATCCGGCAGACAAGATATGTCAAGACGCTAGGCGACTAATCTAGCCGGGAGTCTACCTAGCAGGCAATAAGATCAGGGATGCTATACCAAGAAGAACATGCATGAGTTCAGTCCCACAAATCAAAGGAATGGTTCTGCCCAATCCTTCGAACCAAATTCCCAACTGAAAATTCTGGAAAAATCCGGCAGAGTCTCCTTTGTAATCTGGATAGGAGCACCCTACGAATTGGGGCTAAAACCACTCGGCACAACCCGCCGCAGAATCAAAGAATCGCAGAATCGCGGACTCGCGGGCTGACAACACTAAGTCTCAGCTACCAGTAGCACTACGATGCGTACTGGGAACAAATCGATAGCCGAGAACACTAAGTCTCGGCCTCCAGTAGCACTACAATGCGTACTGGGCGCCAAGCCAACATGCATAATAATAAAATAACTGCCTCGCAGGGCGCACCACAACACATGTCCATAAATCCCTAACCCAAGTACAATCAACGCCACAAGTAAAGTTAGCCAAAGCCGTTACCCGACCGCGAGTCGGACACGGGGCATACAGGGACAATCCATACATGTGAGTCGTGCTCGTGTCCTCGGAGGTGTGGATGACCCATCCGAGTTGTCCGATACGATCAATCCCGGTATCGGACCAAGTTATCCTAAGTTATCATCATGGCAGTTCTACTACTAGGCTACACTACTTATGGTTATACATTTACAATTATGACAAATTAAAATGCAATAAAATCCAGGAGAGAGGGCAAGAGCCATAGATGAGCAAGAGATACTTGCCTAGAGGGCTCGGCTAGGTAAGTAAGTCTTCGGCAGTCGCGATCCAAGCTAGCACGCCAATCGAGATCCTCAGAACACACAATAAATAATCATCAGAACAAAATATTAAAATAATAGAATAATCACAAGAGATAGCAGAAGGCTATACCGTGTGGGTCCCGCAAGCAGTGCAGGGATCAGGTACGGAAACCGAGGTACGCAGATCGATACGGACACGTAAACCGAGACATGTACGTATATTGAGACGCACACGAGAATCGAGATGAACAGGAGACAACATACACGTAAATCGAGACGTGCACGTAGATCGAAGAAATCACAAATATCAAAATAGCACGCAAATCAATGTGACATGCAAATCGAGACGTACATGCGAATCGAGACAGCACAAAGACAAATGCGGCACGCAAATCGGAGCTAGTACGCAAATCGGTACGTGCACGTATCGAGGCGGCATGGGTCACGAGGTAGGCACAAAGGACGAGATACGAGGATCGAGACAACGCACAACCCGAGGTAGCACAGGAATCGAGGTGCACGAAAATCGAGACGGCACGCACACCAAGGTATGTACAAACCAAGACGATACAAATCAAGGGGCACACATCCCGAGAAACACGGGAAATAAGGGAACGCGCGAACCGAGTGCACGTGACCCAAGGCACGTGGCCCGGGGAATACGTTGCCCGAGCAGCGCGGGGCTCGAGGCGTCCCGCTGCCCTAGGCAGCACGTAGGCCGAGGTACACGCAAAACGAGGCGACACATACTCCGAGGTGCATACGACCCGAAAACACGGGGAACGAGGAAGCGCACCAACCGAAGGTGCGCTGCCCGAGATGACACGCTGCACGGGGCAACACGCATCCCGAGGGTGCACAGACCGAAAAAAGGGGAGAGAGGAGGCAAAGAAGGATCTCACCGGAGAAGGGTTGCCGGTGGAGAGGGAGGCGGCCGGAGCTACTAGGGGAGGCTGGAGGAGGACGAAAGCAGCGACAGGGGCCCACGGAGGAGGCCGGCCGGAGAAGATGGCAGAGGTAGTGGCCGCGGCGCTGGTGGTGGCGGCTGAAGGCGGTGGCCGCGACGGAGGGGGCTCGGGAGAGGAGATCGAGAGGTCGGGAGAGGGAGGAGGAGCTCGGGGTGACAAGAGGGGAAAGAGGAAGTGCTGGCTGGAGCTGGGGGCTCGGCCAGGCGAAGGTGGCCGGAGGCCATGGCGGTGGCGGCTGAAGATGGCGACGATGATGGTGGTGGTCGCGAAAGTGGTGATGGCGGTGGTGCTGGTGGGGGCCGGAGGAGAAGGGGGCAGTGGTGGTGGCGACTAATGGCGGTGGCGGTGCTGGTGGGGAAGGTGGCCGGAGATGTAGGGAGCTCGGGAAGGGGACTGGGGAGAGGGAGGAAGAGTGAGGAAGAGAGAGAGCTGAGAGAGAGAGAGAGAGAAGGGATTTGGGGGGGTTCTCCATGGAAGAGAGAGGGGGAGTAGATATTTTGGGAGGGTAGATTAGGAACAAGAATATTAATAATAATAATAATAATGAGGATAAAATTACCTCCAAGAAAATAATAAAAATTTTAAGAATACCCCAAAAATTAAAATCCTTCAAATACAATAATACGGTTAAAATACAGTCATATACCTATTTCTATAATAGGGATATGACATCCTATCCACCTTACAAAAATTTTGTCCTCGAAATTTCGAAATCATGTATATAAGATTCTCAAAACTAGTACATATAGGTACCATGAAAACTCTACCCACCTTACAGAAATCAAGTAATACAATAAGAAACGAACAAAATCTCAATATGAAAACATCAAGGAAAACAAGGTCTACCTAAATAAATCAACTCGCAAGGTAAATCGAAAACATCGAAAGAATCTCGAAAATCAAAGTCTCGCATACACGAAATAACCCCATAAATCAAAACAAGTATAGAATGTAAAATAATGTCAGAAAACGTAAAATCCCTACTGCATAAAAATTCTAACAAATCATAAAATACAGGATATTTGTCTCGAACCGATGACCGTAGTTCTTAATATCCGAAAAATGTGTGTCATGATCATTCCTTGCCGTGCCATCTGGAATGGCTGTAAAAGATGCATCAGGGCACTATAATCGAGCGGCTGCAACTTTCGTTACCACGCCGTCAAGGTATACTAGGGTCACCCGGTACTCTTGACAAATACCCAAAACGAATCAAATCCATAACCCAAACATCTGAATCACTAAAATCACAAAATCTCTAACAATATAACGAGTCCTAGAAAACCATCAAAATCGAAAATCCAGGTGAATCGTAACATACATCCAAGAATATTTTCAATAATAACCACAAGATAGCTTTTCTAGGAAAATACTCCATATCCGTAGGAAAATACTCCAAATCAAGAATCCATATCAAAATATAATGTATAGAAGGTATATCTATAATCAAAATAACATCTGAAATATTTAATCATGAGTGCGGAACTGTCCGAAATCAAGGAAGCCGAATCGATACAAGAATATCCCTCGAATACTCAACAAATGTTAAAATATCCAATCTCAGAGTCCTGATAAAATCTTTATTCTGCAGCAATCCAGCCAACGCTCGAAGAGGGCGATAATGATACTAAGTCAACACGAAGTCAACGCACGAAATGGATAACAAAAAATCAAACAAGACGAAACACCGATAGGGAGTACAAAACCCAAGATAAATAATCATGTAACCCAAATGATGGAGATAACATATCATCAAATAAGGTGATCGACATGACCAACTATAGGATCATATCTATCAAACAAAGATCAGAGGTAGATAACACGAATAAGACATGGCCAAGCAAGATAGGTCCAAGTAGAGATAAGGACCAGTTCACAGGTTCAAGGGAGCGAAGGACAAGTGTAACAAGTGGGAATACCAAGGAGTAGTGGACTGAGATCAATAATCCTTTGATATCCAACAAAATCTCAAAACGAGACCTGCGTGGGCCATCACTAAAGCCATGTCATGCCCCAGTTCCGAAATACGGGGGGGCGGACGTAGGCCTGCTACACTGTATAAGGTACGAATACGCTATACGGCGATGACGGCTGTCAAGTCTTGCTGGGTATCCTAGCATGCAATCAATCTACGGCCTAAATTCGATCTTATGTCCACGGGCAAATCACAATAAAACAACATCAAGAGAGATAATCATATGGGAAGCAGGGAATACACATATGATAATCAGAAATCCATAGTACAGAATAATAATGTGGACTAGTATACCTTCCCACAGTCCCTAGCATGGTCTGGAACTGAAGCACATCTCCCAAATCAAGTCTGGAAGATCCACATGGTCGGTCTCAGGCAATCTGGGAACAATCCAGGATTGGTCAGGCCAACCGTAGCAAGTACCAGAAAGGAAGGCTCAAGGACGGACGAAGAAAACTAGCAAGATAAAATATGATAGGAATAGCATCTAAAAACAGTAAATAAGGTAAGGGATCGTGCTGTACCAACGCACGATTACAGAATATAAGGCAGCAATCCAACTACTAATACGTAAGTAACCAACAATCATCACAGTCATCCTAACATCCACTAATGCTTGTATCGCCAACTGGAACTCGTAGTCTGTCATCGGAACAGTAACTCACCCCTACATCAAACAAGAATAAGGGAATGAATTACCGTACCGGGACAGCGTTGCGTGCTAGCCAGCTTAGCAAGCAACAAGCCATACAATTTAGGAGAATAAACGGCCACACAAAATGCCTACGGCTCTCTATATGGAGGTTGGGTTACCCCAACAATGCAAGTATGGGAATCCTCAGATCGTGCCATCCCAGCAGGGCTAGCGAGGCCAAGTATAGCATGTAAGAAGAGTACCGATCCCTCGTAAGGCCACCGGGCTCTGCATGTCACCACCGGTCCCTCGTAAAGCCACCGTGCCGAGCATGCCATGTATATAATATATAGTACATAAGTAGCCGGATATTACCATCCACTAGTACGAATGGTAACAATATCCGTGGCGGCCAGCCTGCAGGTCATGACTAATATCTGGGATAAGGCTGGTAATGCACGATCTCGAGATTCCGTTCCCCCCTAATGTTTCTACCAGTTTAAGTTGCCTAGATTAACCCTACATTTATCCGGAATCACATGCCGTGGTCACATGATCATCCTCCTAGATGTCGTACCTCAGTACGAGAATGCTAAGTAAGAATCAACCTCGGCACCTATAGTCCTATTTGTGATCCATCCTTAGTGTTATGCAACAAGCAAGTAAGCAATCCTAACCACGCTAAGACTATAGGCCAACTACCAGATACCCGTACAGGTAACCATATAATATAGCTAGAATATTAAGATGGCATCGCAATGCCATATAATCATGGAAGTAGTACCTCAAAGTGCCAGTAGACAAGGGGCACCGCAGTGCAAGGTCAGGGCCAGTACCTCAAAGGATAACTGGACTTATAGCACGGATACAAGTAGTCAGGTCTGGGACAAGGACAAATCTGTCAGTCACAAGAAGTCATCTGCCTACATCGTGGCATGGATATCAGGTCAAGTACAAGACCAGAACCTCTACTATAATAACATCTCAAGCATATATGGGAACCTACAGCTCCAATCATCAAGTCGGTCTATCCACCAGATCAATCTAGCAAGAGTCTCTCATCCATGATGGAGTGAATATCACGTCAATAAAGACAACCACCAAATACGAAGCTCATCCCCCTAACAATGCTAGGCCTTCTGGCTCACAAGAATCCTCTGAATCGATGATCACAAGCTATCAGCAAATAAGTCTCACCACCACCAAGATATAGCAAACAAACCAGGTTTTGGACGCTTAGGAAGTCGAGTAAAAATTATACAATAATACCCTCGATATTCTATTCGTTCCGCGAGACACTCGCACCAATATCAAAATCCAAAAGTCCTCAAAGATATATCTGATCAAATTAGAACATCACCAAAGAACTAGCAACACTATCTAAGAATCCACTTAGTCTACCATTATAACCATCTCAATATCATATCCCCTCATAGTCAATCCTCGAATCAGATCATAATCCCAACACATGGGTCAACACTAATCAACGCCGTCGAAAGATGGCAAGGATTGTGTGAACCACTCTGGATCAGATCCACAACCCTTAAACCAAACAAGGACCAGGGTTGCAGACCTTCACTCGAGTAGAACCGCTCTCCTTACACAATCCGGCGGACAGGACAGATAATGGGATAACAACTAAACTAGAACACCATCTAAACAGAAGGGTCACAGGTCAAGAGTCCAATGGGTGATACCGTCGAAAAGGTAAGGATTGCGTGAACCACTCTGGATCAGATCCATAACCCTTAAACCAAACAAGGACCAGGGTTGCAGACCTTCACCCGAGTAGAACCGCTCTCCTTACACAATCTGACGGACAAGACATGTCAAGACGCTAGGCGACTAATCTAGTCGGGAGTCTACCTAGCAGGCAATGAGATCAGGGATGCTATACCAAGAAGAACATGCATGAGTTCAGTCCCGCAAACCAAAGGAATGGTTCTACCCAATCCTTCGAACCAAATTCCCAACCGAAAATTCTGGAAAAATCCGGCAGAGTCTCCTTTGTAATCTGGATGGGAGCACCCTACGAATAGGGGCTAAAACCACTCGGCGCAACCCGCCGCAGAATCACAGAATCGCGGACTCGTGGGCTGAGAACACTAAGTCTCAGCTACCAGTAGCACTACGATGCGTACTGGGAAAAAATCGATAGCCGAGAACACTAAGTCTCGGCCTCCAGTAGCACTACAATGCGTATTGGGCGCCAAGCCAACATGCATAATAATAAAATAACTGCCTCGCAGGGCGCACCACAACACATGTCCATAAATCCCTAACCCAAGCACAATCACCGCCACAAGTAAAGTTAGCCAAAGCCGTTACCCGACCGCGAGTCGGACACGGGGTATACAGGGACAATCCATACATGTGAGTCGTGCTCGTGTCCTCGGAGGTGTGGATGACCCATCCGAGTTGTCCGATACGATCAATCCCGGTATCGGACCAAGTTATCCTAAGTTATCATCATGGCAGTTCTACTACTAGGCTACACTACTCATGTTTATACATTTACAATTATGACAAATTAAAATGCAATAAAATCCAGGAGAGAGGGCAAGAGCCATCGATGAGCAAGAGATACTTGCCTAGAGGGCTCGGCTAGGTAAGCAAGTCTTCGACAGTCACGATCCAAGCTAGCACGCCAATCGAGATCCTCAGAACACACAATAAATAATCATCAGCACCAAATAATAAAATAATAGAATAATCACAAGAGATATCAGAAGGCTATACCGTATGGGTCCCGCAAGAAGTACAGGGATCGGGCACAAAAACCGAGGTATGCAGATCGATACAGACACGTAAATCGAGATGTGCACATATATCGAGACACGCACGAGAATCGAGATGAACAGGAGACAACGTACACGTAAATCGAGACGTACACATAGATCGAAGAAATCACGAATATCAAGATAGCGTACAAATCGAGACGTGCACGTAAATCGAGACGACACAAAGACCATTACGGCACACAAATCGGAGCTAGTACGTAAATCAGTACGTGCACGTATCGAGACGGCACGGGTCACGAGGTAGGTACAAAGGACGAGACACGAGGATCGAGACAACGCACAACCCGATGTAGCCCAGGAATCGAGGTGCACAAAAACTGAGATGGCACATACACCAAGGTATGCGCAAACCAAGACCATACAAATCAAGGGGCATGCATCCCGAGAAACACAGAAAATGTGGGAACGCACGAACCGAGTGCAAGTTACCCAAGGCACGTGGTACAGGGAACACGTTGCCCGAGCAGCGCGGGGCTCGAGGCATCCTACTGTCCTAGGCAGCACGTAGGCCGAGGTACACGCAAAACGAGGTGATACGTTCACCGAGGTGCACATGACCCAAAAACACGGGGAACGAGGAAGCGCACCAATCGAGGGTGCGCTGCCTGAGACGACACGCTGCACGGGGTAGCACGTATCCCGAGGGTACACAGACCGAGAAAAGGAGAGAGAGGAGGCAAAGGAGGATCTCACCGGAGGAGGTTTGCCGGCAGAGTGGGAGGCGGCCGGAGCTACTAGGGGAGGCTGGAGGAGGACGGAAACAGGGGCCCACGGAGGAGGCCGGTCGGAGAAGATGGCAGAGGTGGTGGCCGCGACGCTGGTGGTGGCAGCTGAAGGCGGTGGCCGCGACGGAGGGGGCTCGGAAGAGGAGATCGAGAGGTCGGAAGAGGGAGGAGGAGCTCGGGGCGACAAGAGGGAAAGGAGGAAGTGCTGGCCGGATCTGGGGGCTCGGCCCGGCGAAGGTGGCCGGAGGCCATGGCGGTGGCACCTGAAGATGGCGACGATGATGGTGGTGGTCGCGAAAGTGGTGATGGCTGTGGCACTGGTGGCATGAAGGGGGCCGGAGGAGAAGGGGGCAGTGGTGGTGGCGACTAATGGCAGTGGCGGTGCTGGTGGGGAAGGTGGCCGGAGATGGAGGGAGCTCGAAAAGAGGACTGGGGAGAGGGAGAAAGAGTGAGGAAGAGAGAGAGAGAGAGAGGGGGGATTTGGGGGGGTTCTCCAGGGAACAGAGAGAGGGAGTAGATATTTTGGGAGGATAGATTAGGAACAAGAAAATTAAAATAATAATAATAATGAGGATAAAATTACCTCCAAGAAAATAATAAAAATTTCAAGAATACCCCAAAAATTAAAATCCTCCAAATACAATAATACGGTCAAATACAATCATATACCTATTTCTAAAATAGGGATATGACAAGGTTCATTTTATTATACTCATTTCAGCATGCTTGTTCTAGTTTCCTGTTTAGGGATTCATTGCTTGTTCATATTTCATCTTCATGTTGTTCTTGTTCAATGCCTTGGATATACTTAGCTCTGCTCCTGACTGGATATGTTGCAGGTGAGATGGAGGCTATTTGTGATACCTACTATGGGCAGGAGCCTGGAGGTACCTTTGAGCTAGCTGGTGTTGCTCTGGACCTAGAGGCCGAGGAGGCTTAGTACCTTTCCCTTTTAGCTTTTCATATCTTCCATTGTATCAGAGACTCTTACTTTTCATTGCTGGAAATGTAATAATTCATAGTTGTACTTTGATTCTGGGATTCGTTTATATAGATGCTGTGGTTTATATTCATTCATATCTGGACTTGTATTTTCCCTAGAGATTGGTACAACTTACTTCATCGTGTCTAACGACGAAGGCTGGGCGTGTCCGACTCGTGTTCGATTATTCGGGAGCGGGTCGTGACAACACGTGGCACGTGTCGATTTGCTTGTTCGGATGTAGCTGAGCAAATCTTGAAATTTTATCGCAGATTTGGATTCTGTGTAATCTTCGTCTGAGATTTAAATCAATCTGTATTTATCAACTAGATCGAGTTCAATCCTTTCTTTGAGAGAGGCGGATTAAGCAAAATGATTGGGTGGGACCATGTCATTTGTGCTTCAGACAAGGCTAGCTGCGCTTCTGGTGTGACGAGTAGACTGTGCTTCTGGAGACGACGGAACCTCTGTGCTTTAGGGCGACAAGTGGACTATGTTTTGAAGACAACGGGGCCTCTGTGCTTTTAGGGGCAACGAGTAGGCTATGTTTCGGGTAAAGTCACTGTGCTTTATGGCGACGAATAGGCTGCGCCTTCAGATAGACAATTTTATTGTACTTTAGAGAAGCTGTCGGGCTTGTGCTGGAGGCAAACGGTTTCTTCCAAGTCTTTGCTGAGAAAAGGGACCGTTGAACGGGCTGGTCGGAGCAGAGTGCTGCGCCGTTGGAGTAGAGGTGGTGTCAAAACATCACCAGTCTTCGCCTAAGGTTGGCGCAGGAATGTAGCTGCGCCTCTGGATTGAAGGCATTGGCTTTGAAGTCTTCTTTTAAAGAGCAATGAGTGACCGCTCCTTAATGAACGACTCCCTCTTAATTTCCACCATTACTTGGGAAATTTCAAAGGGTCCTAGGATAGTCTAGGACTTAGTCGAATGAACGTTATTTAATGAGGTTCATCGTGCTGAGTCCTAGGTTCATCCCATTAATGTAGGAATTATGACCGTCGGCCATGTGGCCTGCGTTTTGGACTGCTCCTGCCTTATACAAAGGGGAGTTTCTTCTGAAGAGTCACGTCTTCTACTTCTTCTTGTCCTTTAACACCATGCTGGATTCAAACTTAGCTTCGAGCGACGGTTGGCTTTGCCTAAGTCATATTTTGGTTGAGGATTCCTTCGTAGAAGAACTGTTGATGTGCCTTGGAACGTGCTGGAACGCTTCTCATGAGGAGTTCGAACCTGGACGACGCCTTGGAGGTCTTCGAGGCCCTGACGACCTAGCTTGTGGGTGGATGGCAACTCGAAGAGCTACAGGTTGTGCTCTGCCCTGTCCATTCTGGGCTTTTGAGACCTTCTGCACCTTTTGGAAACCCGGGCCAATTGCTGCTTCAGGAAGTTGCTCGCTTCAGTCGAGTAGCTGATGCGCTTTTGGAGGGTTGCACCCACAAGAAAGTCAGAATACGCTTCAATGGGGATCAATCTTCCAGTATGCGTACCGAGAAGAAGGGGGACTACGCTTTGACAAAGACTAAACCCCTTGTAGACTCCTCTAGGCTTTACTGAATCTGTGATCATTCCTTTGTAGAAGAAGTTGGATTAGTCTTTTACGTATAGCCTTAATGAATCTGTACTAGATCTTTGTAGGCATAATTATAACAGAACTTCTTTTCGTATCTTCTGTTGTTTTTTAATACTTGGTCTGTGTCTTTGTATCATCTGCGCTGTGGTGGAAGAATGTTATTAGCTGAGATTTTTCATGCTTCTACAATTTGTGACTATGAAAATAATTTATCCAAAAATACTCTTTTAATACTTTTAACGTAATACACGTAATATCAACTTGTGGATAAAACGATCTTTTTAATAAAATTATTTATTATAATAACGTGAGAATTTACTATATTTTATCTAAAATAAATAATAAACGGGTTTTTACTTATATTCAAAATGCCCTTTTTATTTTAATAATAGTTAGTGAACCATAAAATTGTTATTAGGGCTGTGACCTACTTTGATGAAGCTAATAAAACTAATATTCCTTTAACATAGTATAATACTAAGGTTTCTCTATATAATATTAGTGATCTACCATAACTAATATGCTAATTCCAATGCTGTCAGGAAACAATTTGTTTTCTAGTTCCCAGTTTCATAAGGTACAGTAAACAGTATAGTTATTATATTAAAATTTGGTTCTGATTTCTAAACTAGCTATTCCAATCTGACAGATGTTCATTCTGTCATTTTGATCGGAAATTCATAAGGTTTCTCAACTGGAAAAATACACAACAAGTTTAGGTGACCTACTAAAAATTTAATGTAGGAGAATCGAAGGGTGGTTTCGGCCTTGGAGTCACACAAGGCGACGAAACGAAGGGGATCACGCGCGCAAGGGCACGCGAGCGGGTTGGCACGAGCGCACGGGCGCACGTGGGCGGGAACGGCGCTGGCGCGCGGGAGCTCGCGGGCGGGGGTCGCTGGTGCACAGGGGACGCGTCGGGCTGGCCGCGCTGGTGCGCGAGAGACGCGGTCGGGGGTCGTGCTGGTGCACAGGAGACACGACAAGGGGGTCGCGCTGGCGCGTGTGAGACGCGGGCAGGGGCTGCCGCTGGGGCGCCGGGGATACGACCGGTCAGATGGCCGGTCGGGCGGGCGCGTCGAAAATGTCTCAAGAAAGGTGTCGGATCGAGCGGGGCGTAGTGGGGAGCTTCGTGGTGCGGTCGAATTTTGGAGTGGATGAGTGTAGGTGAAGATAGATGAGATTTTTGAAGGAATGGGGAGAGAGAGCTTCTGTGAAAAGATTCTGGGAAGTTTCTCTTTTGTTTGTTCGGGGGAGAGACATTGGCAGATCCGGGAGTGGGGGTGAGGAGTCAGGATAGTCGGGTGACTGGGGGAGTGGGTTGAACAGGTAGATGGGTTTGGATAGGAAAATGGGTAGATGTGCTTGGATCCAAACGTAATGGGATAGAAAATATGGGCTTAACTAATAGGCTAGCTACTTCAATCAATTAATAACCTAATAATTACAACGAATAATTAATTAACCTTTATAAAACCAAAATTGTTTTTCCTGTTCTCCAACATAATAATAATAATAATAATAATAATAATAATAATAATAATAATAATAATAATAATAAGTTACTGGCAGACAACTTAAATATCATAAAACCCATTTATTATTAAATTTCAATCTTATGGGTTTTTAAGGGGGGACCAGTGCCTCAAAAAAATAACAAGCAGGGATTTACATAAACGGTTAGTTCAAAATATTCTAGAACATATGAAAACGCCATTACCAAGCATACTCTAAAGGTACTAAAAAGTTGCAGGTTGTTCAATTTTTTTATTTATTTACAAATTTCTCACTTAAAATAATTACTAAGAGGGTTGCTCACTACATAATGGACTGCTAAATTTTTTGACTGTCCTAAATGAACATACAAGATTGTATAAAAATTCTATAGTCCTGACAATATACAAGAATGTAGAAGTTTTTGCAATCCTGAGTGGATTCAAAATTTTCCAGATTATGGTCGGACTGCAAAAATCTGACAGTCGTAAAGAAAATATGTTGTTCCTTTAGTACTGTAAAAAATTCTAACAGTCCGGTATGTAGTGGGCCGTCCCTTAGTAAATTTTTTTGAGTGACAAACTTATAAATTAAAAATTTTGGACAGTCCCAAGTAACTTTTGTAGTGCCTTGAGTAATACTAAATATAAAGAGATTTGAAAATGACTCAAAATATTCCATTTAAGTCCTACGGATATCCTCACGTAATTAAAAATTAAAAGTAATTAATATCTATCTTCTCTTATTATAAAAAAAAGTTTGAAAATTGTTCAAAATGAGTCGTTTAATTGTATATACTTACTTAATTAAAAAAGTTTAAAATTTTAATACATTATAAAACTAAGTGTGTAACTACCTAATATTATCTTAAGTATAGGGAACTTTACTAGTCTTTGTAACATCTTCTCATATACTCTCGTCGGCCTTAGCACTAGCATTCCAAGTGTGCCCATTTTCCTAATTTGGATTCGAAGCAAGGGTGGCGACAAGGTTGAGTTGGGGTTTCGGGTCCGACCAGATTCTGGTTAAACCATTAGATCTAATCTAAATACAATCCGTTATACATGGGTGAAGTGTCAATCTGACACAATCTGACCTGACATGACTCGTTTATATATGGGCCGTTCAGGACAAACCCATGCGTGACCCATTTATAAAAGAGCCCTCGACTATGTCGACTATGTCCGATCTACTGCATCAATCCACGTAGGCCAGCTTTGCCAGCAGCCCGAGCCCGCCATAACCCGAGCCTTTCAAGACCTAATTCGATCGTTTGGCTGTACGTACTTGAGCTCAAAAATATGTCAACACAAATTCTATTTCTTGTTCGACCGAACGTCGTCCTGACAATCCGGCCAATTCTGTCGTGTTATGCACCAAAAGCCACGTTAGCGACGTTATTGACATGTGGAAATTGACAAAATTCAAATTTGGCTAATTTAGCATGTATTTACTGATTTTCACAGTATTACAATCTTTCTAATTACTCCCTCTAGTCGTTGTATCAAAACGAATCATGTGTCATTGATCTAGCAATGTCACAACCCATGTATGGTTATTTTCATTCAATTCTGAGAACCTTTTTCGCAACGTCACATGTGGGTCCGCTAGTTTAATATGACCTTGGTACTCGCAACCTGAGACTCTGAATTATGTATAAGTTCTTTGGACTTGTATTTACTCTTTTTTTTTTTTTTTTTGAGGTGGAGAACTTTTCTATTTCTCGAATTGAGGATATTTCTAACTTGACAAGTTTGGGTACAAGTGAGGCTTGCCAATTGATCGATTTCAAGAATTCTTGCGATTCGGAGCTCAGTTTTCATTTTTGCGAGTTCGGTAAGATCGTAGTCTTATTTGAGAATGTGCAAACTTTTACTTTCGTAATTTAAAATCATCATTGACTTAGTTGTTTTCTGATCTCCTGTGGGCCCGCTTTTGGACTCGATTTTATCTCATGTGATGTTTTTTGCCTATGGCTTATTCTGGACCATGTGATTAACAGGACCGGCCCTGAGTTAATGGGGATCCTAGACAAATTTTTAAATGGGACCCATATATAATATAAAAAAATTGAACTAAAAAATGATACAAAGGCTAAAACCTAGGACCTCTTGTGTACAATTATAACAAACTACCACTACACCACAAATGTTTTATGATAAAGAAGGATCATATTATATATTAGTTCTATTTTCAATATAAGATTACTAATATATATATACATTTAAATTAATTTTTTTGGGCCCCCAAATTTCATGGGGTCCTGGGCGGTCGTCCTGGTCGCCCTGGGCCAGGGCCGGCCCTGGTGATTGATTATTAACATTCCTCTCATCATTCTAGACTTATGCGTATTTATATTGGACATATTTCAAGAATTTTAAGCTAAGTTGTGATTTCTTGTCCTTTTGTAGACACTCATGTCCAGTACATCAACTTTCACCAAACGCGATTAAGGTAAGTACATTATGCTTGTTGTTTATCCTTACATTCTAAATATTACATTTGCTCATTGACCCCTGACCATGGCAATGTAACTTGCGCACACGAGAGAGAGAGAGAGAGAGAGAGAGAGAGAGAGAGAGAGAGAGAGAGAGAGAGAGAGAGAGAGCTGTACTTATTGTTTATCGTATTAGTATTTGTTATTAGAGCGAGATCAAGTTAAAAATACGCTAGTAGGCATGTAGCTGATTGGAACTTATCCTCCTAGATAGTCATCATATCAATGTGTCATATTTCTCGTATATAGACGTCATACATTACACGTATCGACGTGCTGTATCATCCCTGATAGTCTACATACCGAGCATTGTATTCTAAGTAACACATGATATTGATTGACCATATTACTAGCAGATATAGTTTATCTGATATTGTCACTCATATTTTAGTTTTTTTTATATCATCATGATGTCATATTCTATTGATACAATTTGATAGTTTAACTAATACATAGTTTACTCATTTTCAGTCTCATTTCTTATTCCCCTTCTTTTTGAATCACACTATGATAGATTTTAAAGTATTGTGTAACATTATCATAATTGTACTTTTCTCAATTCCAATTGTATAATGATGACAATTTTAGTTGAGGAGGAACTTACCTACTCACTATGGGCCATTTGAGGGAGATATGGGTAGCATTATAGATCAGGAATAACCTTGATAGGAATTAGGAGACGTTTAGTATCAACAACTTAACATCTTTCTATTTTAGTTATTATTTCAGTGCATTTGTTCCTAAATATTTCAATATTTCATTTAATTCTTGTACACAATTTTTCCTTCACATATTTATCCAAATTTTTTTTTCCAGTTGTAGATTATTATTTTTATGGATGAGTTATAGTTGATATTTTAATAGTGAATAATGATTATCATTGATGATGAAACTTGAGAAATAGACAACATATTAGTGTCGATGTTGCAGCTTAAGTTGAATGTATCCATGCACTTGCACCCAACCATCGGGGTGCAGATCTTGACGACCAGTGAGATGACCTTTTTTGCATGTGTATATATTTATGTCAAATATTTGGAGAGATTTGTTAGCTACATAAACTTTGTAATCTATTGGAGATGTTATTTCTTTGGCATTCTTTACTATTATATAATGCGACCATGAATTCTTTACTATTATATAATGCGACCATGAATTACAACACTTATAAGTCAAGCTACGGTATGTGTGCGAAAAACACAGTTCTGATTAAGAACATTGGTAATAGAATTTGGCGTCCTGCTATTTGGACCGTCATTGGCGTGGACGCCAATGGCCAGCAGCCCATGTGGCGGTCTTTCATTGACCCTCTGGCCTAAATTTTAAGGAGGTGGTCTCCGATTGTAGCCAGGGCCGGCCCTGGCAGAGCCGACCCAAGGTCAGGCAGGCCGGGCTTAAGCCCTGGGCACCAAACTGTTGGGGGCACAAAAAAAATTTCAGTGTAATATATATATTTGGACACAAGTCATTTCTGTCTAGGCTTGGGCCGGTTTAAAAGCAACAAATGTCTTTAAGCTAACAGCCAAATAAATACAACAAATGGGTGAGTAGAAAAAGGGCCCACTTAAAAGCATAAGCAAATAAAGATTGATTAATGCTTGGTACAATGGTACTAAAAACCTAAAACCTAGTATCATAATTAAAAACGGCCGTCCTCCAAATATTTCCTTTCTAGTTTCTCTCGTTTCCTCTTCTTAATTGTCTCCTCGTCTTCACCTCCTTTCCTTTACTAGAAAAAAGAAGAGACCTCGATGGCGGTGATTCTTATCTCTAATAGTAATTTAAAAAAAAAAATTCGTTCTATTTATAATTGAAAGATGAAGCAGTGAAGCTTATGTTGCTTATCATCTTATCTGACATGATTTGTTCATCTTCACTTTCTCCTCAGTTTTCTCTGCTTGAGTTCATCTTCACTTTCTTCTCGGTTTTACTGGTGTAGATCTTTCTTTCTACTATTTTATTTATGAATTTTATGACTTGTATATTGTTGTCAACATAGTTTCTGGTTTTATCTTCTATTAATATTTAAGATAGTGCTTAGAAATTGAAAAACTAACCTCTTAATATATGTCCAATATTATAACTTAATTTAAAATCCAGCCACTTAAATATATTCTGGAGTCACGAACCAATTTAATTTAGAGAAATTTTGAGTCACACTCCACTTACTTTACCCTAATTCAAGGTGCACCCCTGTCATTTATCATAATGTATAACACCCACCACTTTAGACGTTTTTCGTCCATTGCTAACAGTTGACTGCTCTAACTCATATTTTCTGACGAAAAAGCCCATTACTTACTTTTTGCACTACAACAAAAATACCCTTTAATGACGCTTGATAAGGGGATTTAATGACGGCTGATAAAGAAGCGTCATCAAAGTTCAGCAAGACTGTAATCTATGACGGTTATCTATAAAAGTGTTATTGAATGTCTCTCAGTGGTACGAGCGTTATGAAAAAAACACAAATTTTAAGTCGAAATCTCGACTCTCCCACACTTACTCCCGCACTTAAGTCGAAAAGTTCCTTCTCCCGCACTTACTCTCTTTCTCCTTCTCTCTCTCCTCCCGCTCCCCAACTCCCTTTCGCCCACTCCGGCGCTCCCGAACTCCTCTCAGCCCGCTCCGGCGCTCTCGATCAACTCCCCTCAGCCCGCTTCCCGCTCCCCAAGGTTTGTCCTAAATTTTTCTTATTTTGTGCCCTAATTTCTGCACATTCTCTACTGCCAATTTTCTACTGCCAATTTTTTAGACACTGAGACACATTTGAGACACATTCTCTACTGCCAATTTTTTCTTATTTAGTAAAATGCCCTAATGCCTCGACTTGATTTTAGTAAAATGTCCTAATTTTGACCTATTTTCTATTTCCTAGTTTTCGAAAGATGGCTGAAATATCTTTGAATGCATGTTTGGAAATCTTTGAAAGAATTTTCTTTTTTTTACTAATTTGTGAGGCATTTTCTTCGTCCGCACGTTGGTTCATCTTCTTGTTTCTTTCTTTGTTGGTTCTTGCAGTGTGGAAGGGTGTTAATTCCATTGCTTTCGGACGAATACTTACAAGTTCAACTTCATGGAGACACGTTCGGGTAGCAAGGTTTGTTTTGGTTCATGGAGACATGTTCTTTTCAATTGCCCTATTTTCTAGAAATCGTGGACAAGAAAGAGATCAATGTCCCTGTAACGTCGTGTATGACACATGTTGAACACGGCATTTTTACACTCGAAATTACTCCAGGTCACGCAGAAATCGGTACCGTGTCTGTGTTTGTGCCATGTCATATTGTCTTTAAATCAAGTCCTGTTCTTTTTAGATTAAATTACTCCAGGCAATACAACTTATTTTTTATAGTGTGCACGTTGCTCATGCATTGAGGGTGGGATGGATCTTTGACATCAATATATGCAATTGTTTGACTGTACATCTTTAGATTAAATGATATCGGTCCTGTTGGATGTGAGCGTTGACCAACTCTTTTTTTAGGTTTATTTGACCCTCTTTTGTAGTTATGTAGATGATTCATATAGACTTTCTTAATATATATTCTTACATATTTTGACATTTTGTTACCTTTTATACCCGTATGCACATATAGGGAATTGTAAACCATTTTCTGTTTTGTAATAATGAAATGAACTATTCCTAAGTCATGTTCTTCTTCTTTTTTAACTCTAGCAATTAAAGTTATATTCTGGAATCAACCTTCTCCACTTTCATGAGTCTGAATTTATTGGCCATATCTACTTCACATTAGCCATTCTGGAATCAATCTTCTCCGCATTCAGCTTGAAATAAAACTTTCAAGTTACAATCACTTACTCGGTATTTTGCTTTATTATACAGAGGAATAGATCATGGATGACAAAGCACCTATTATCGGAAGAATATAGAGCCGGAGTTGATGAATTTATGGAGCATGTTAAAGCTAGTGGGGATGATCTCGACTTCATTAGATGTCTATGTAAAGAGTGCGAGAATCTCTATAGTATGAGTTTAGAAGATGTAAAATTTTATTTGACGACAGTTGGTATCGATCCAAGGTATACTATATGGATATGGCATGGGGAAGTTGATCCTAATGAAGTGTGTGAGGATACATATGCGTCTATTTATAAGGACTATGATATGGATACTTTAAATGATGTGGCAGATACACTAGAGATGTTCCATGCATTAAAAAGGAACGACATTGAAGGAGATGATGAAGAGAACTTTAATTCATTGCTTGATGATGCTAAGAAACCATTGTATAATGGTTGTAAAAAGTATACAAAGCTATCTGCGATAGTGAAGCTCTTTAGTATCAAGGCCAAGAGTGGTTGGAGTGATAAAAGCTTTTCAGATGTGTTGACATTGTTCGCCGACATGCTTCCGGAAGAAAATGAATTGCCTGTAACTACTAGGGAGGCTAAGCGTTGCTTCTCAATATTTGGAATAGGATATAAGAGAATACATGCATGTCTGAATGATTACATACTCTATAGAAAAGATTATGAAAATGCAACCTCATGTCCTACGTGTGGAACGTCGAGATATAAGGTAAAGAAGAATATGTCTGAACAAAGTCAGGAAGAGCAAAAGAAGGGCATCCTAGCTAAAGTTCTATGTTACTTTCCACCCATTTTATGCTTTAAAAGGTGGTTTCGATCGGTACAAACATCAAAGAATTTGACATGGCATGTAGACGGAAGGAAAGTTGATGGCCAATTGCGTCGTCCCGCAAATTCACCGACGTGGAAGACAATTGATGATAAATTTTCAGAGTTTACAGCAAAAGCAAGAAACCTTCGACTCTCTCTTTCAGCCAGCCGATGGGATTAATCCATTTAGTTCACTCAGTAGTAGGTACAGTTGTTGGCCTGTAATGCTAAATACTTATAATTTACCACCTTGGTTGTGTATGAAGAGAAAGTTCACATTGTTGACATTGTTGATATCAGATCCCCAACAACCTGGAAATGACATAGATGTTACTTAGCACCATTGATTGAGGATCTCCAGTTGCTGTGGAAGGATGGAGTTGTGACTTACGACGCCTATCGGCAAGAATCTTTTACATTGAGAACTGTATTGTTATGGACTGTTAACGATTTTTCTGCATATGGCAACTTTTTGGTTGTTGTGTGAAAGGATATTTTGCTTGTCCAATATGCAACGAAAATACTTATTCAGATAGATTGAAACATTGCAACAAGAATATTTATACTGGTCACAGAAGGTATTTGTCGCATAACCATTCTTTTCGATCACAAAGAAAGGCATTTAATGGTGACAAAGAGTTCGGAACTCATCCTGAACCATTAAGTGGGGAACAAATATTAATAAAGGTTGCGGGGATTCTGGTTTCTTGGGGGAAAAAGAAGATATTCCAGAAAAAGATATCAGAGAAGAAGACTTCAAAGAAGAAGAAGGAAGCAGAAGTGCAAAAGAAATTGACACCAAAGAAGAGGAAAAAAAAGTACAAAAAGACAAAGTTACAAGTTGTTGGAAGAAGAAATCCATTTTTTTTGAGCTAGAGTATTGGAGATATCTTCCTATTAGACATAACTTGGATGTCATGCACATTGAGAAGAATGTCTGCGATAGTATCATTGGGACCCTATTAAATATTCCTGGAAAAACAAAAGATGGGATCAATAGTCGCAAAGATCTTGTAGAGATGGACTTAAGGAAAGAATTGGCACCTCATAATAAGAAAAATGGGATTTATCTTCCAGCTGCATGTTATTCTTTATCGAGACAAGAGAAAAGAATAGTGTGTCAAACTTTGCATGACCTTAAGGTCCCAGATGGTTACTCTTCGAATTTTAGATGTAATGTCTCAATGGAAGATCTAAAGTTATATGGTCTCAAATTCCATGATTATCATGTTCTAATGCAACAACTACTTCCTGTTGCAATACGTGGTGTGTTGCCAAAGCATGTGAGATGTGCTATTATACGAGTATGTTTCTTCTTTAATGCCCTTTGTGCCAAAGTCGTGAATGTACAAAAATTGTAAGATATCCAAAATAATCTTGTGATCACATTGTGCTTATTGGAAAAATATTTTCCACCATCATTCTTTGACATAATGGTACATCTAATGGTGCACCTTGTCAGGGAGGTCGAACTTGGCGGTCCGGTTTTCTTCCGATGGATGTACCCACCAGAGAGGTTGGTCTAGTCTGAACTTTGATTTTCATTATATAGTAACATGATTGATGTTTGTGTAATCATTTTTATCTTTATCATTTGTTCATTATAGGTTTATGGGTGTGATAAAGGGTTATGTGAGAAATAAAAATCGTCCTGAAGGGTGTATTGCACAATGCTATATCGCAGAGGAAGCCATTGAATTTTGTTCAGAATATCTAGAAGAACAACCTGCCATTGGAGTTCCTTCTACGAAGAATGAGGAAAAACCTATAGAAAAAGGAAATATCAGTGAAGTTGACCGCTTATCTTTGGACCAAGCACATCTTTATGTGTTGCACAACACAAATAATGTTCAACCTTATATCGAGTAAGGATGTCTATATTACTCTTTACTTAGTTTTATCTTGGACCAAGCACATCTTTTTTTATGTTTTGCATTGTAATTAACAAAATTCTACTTATTATTTGATAGGGAGCACAAGGCTTACTTGAAAAAGTTGCACCCTCGTAGAGTGAAAAGTGCAAAATAGTTAGAAGATGAGCACAATCGCAGCTTTATTAGTTGGTTACGATCAAGGGTAGCTACTATATTTTATGTTCTACTTAGTGAAAATAAAATATTGAACTTAGAAAAAAAATGACAGGTTGAGGCTGCGGAAGAAGACCCAACTAGCAATGTCTCTGATGAATTAAAATGGATAGCTCAAGGACCTCGACATCACGTGACTAAGTTCCCAGGTTATGCAATTAATAGGTGTCACTATCAAACGCAAGATCCTGACGACGTACGAGTCAAGCAAAACAGTAGAGTGACTCTAGTGCAAAGACTTTTCAAGTTGCTAGCACAAAGGACAATAATCCCATCATCTCAGATATGACATTTTACGGTGTCATCAAAGAGATTTGGTTGCTTGACTATTTCTTCTTCCAGATTCCCGTCTTCAAGTGTGATTGGGTTGACAGCAAGAATAGTGTTAAGGTGGATGAACTTGGTTTTACATTGGTCGAGCTTGGTAGAGTTGGCCACAAGTCTGACTCTTTTGTTTTGCCGTCTCAAGTAAAGCAAGTATTTTATGTTCCTGATCAATTGGATGAAAATTGGTCAATCGTTTTATCGGCTCCGCAAAGGACTTATTATGATGAAGACAATGACGACGAGGGAATCGATTGTTTTGATTCAGTTGAAACTTGCAATAAAGTACCGGATTTTGAGTCATTTGATGTTGTTGATGAATCACCCTCGACCTATTTACGTAAAGATTGCGAGAGAACTTGGATTGCACAGTCCAAATCTTCTTGTTGAAATGTTGCTGCAAGTGAATTGGTTAAAGAAATGTTTCTGCAAATTAAAATATTGCTGCAAATTAAACCTGAGAATAGAATTTATTTGAATGTTTAAACTGAGTTGGCTTGAAAAACCTGAGAATGGATGTATCTCAGATTTTGTTACTTATATCAAACCTGAGAATGGGTGTATCTCAGATTTTGTTAGAATTATCAGGTTTGGTCTTCTTAATTTTAGATTTTGTTAGTTGAATCATATTTTATGTTTCATGCTATTAAATGCACATTTTATTCTTAATCTCAGATTTTGTTAGTTGAATCTCAGTTTTCAAGCAGATTTTATGTTTCATGCTATTTCAAGCACAATTTAGCAAGATTAATATGAATATAATTATGCCATTTATTTGTTACAGGCTACACAGCACAGTGAGGATTCCGGGGAACAAAATTGTAGCCGAAAAAAAAGGTAGAGGGGCATCAAAATCCAAAAAAGTCAGCAAAATCAAAGATAATGAAGAGAGGATAAATATCATTTAAAACGATGTTGGGCAACCAATTGGTGAAGGAAAAATTAGTTTGGCAACTTACTGCGGCATCACAGTAAAGTCCTTAGTAAAAATAACTTATCCAAATTGGCATAAAGTGCCAGAATCAGTTAAAAGATCTTATGGACTGCTATTCAGGTAAAAATAGTGTGTGTTCCTGAGAATTTCAGTTTGAATGTTCCTTTGTATGCCATGTTTCTTGACATTGAATTAACTATGCAATGTTTGTTCCTGAGAATTAACTATGCAATGTTTGTATGCCATGTGTGTTCCTGAGAATTTCAGTTTGAATGTTCCTTTGTATGCCATGTTTCTTGACATTGAATTAACTATGCAATGTTTGTTCCTGAGAATTAACTATGCAATGTTTGTATGCCATGTGTGTTCCTGAGAATTTCAGTTTGAATGTTCCTTTGTATGCCATGTTTCAAATTGATTTGAGAATTGATAAACTGTTGTGTACCCCACAACCTAAGAACACTGCAATCCTGAACACTGTTCCTGAATACACATTCTCTACTGCTACTTACTGTCACTCACACTCACATACAAAACACACATTTGAGACACACTGTTATCTCTAAACATACTGAGACACTCTACTGATTTTCCTAAGGATTTACACAATTTGAGACACCCAAACCTATCTACTTCTCACTGAATTCTCTACATAACACACACACGCATGTACAAATTGGAAACCTATCTACATACCATATATGCATTGCCTGCACATAGAGAGCTCAGGTCTGGACATGAAGTTCAGATAAGTGAACTAAGTTCAGACTTGAATTCACTTGTTCACTACACCATTGAATGCTTGAATTCAAGTCTGAACATATTCAGACTGGAATGCTTTACATGTTATGCACTATGTTATGCACTCATGTATAGATGCTGAATATTTATTTTCTGTTGTAGGCCAAATTTGACTTGGATCCAAATAGTCAAGCCTTTGTGTTAGCATCCATGGCTCGGAGTTGGAGGGCATTCAAAGGTCAACTCACCAAGCATTAGATTTATCCGAATAAGGGCAATCGTGAGCTTCTCAAGCACCCTCCACCAAAGTACTCAGGGATCTTGAAACAATCTGTGTGGGAGGAATTCGTCAAAAGCAGACTGTCTGCAAGTTTTAAGGTTAACTTGTCAAAATTATTTTTTTATGCATAACAAGGATGACTAGGTCCCTACTATATATATCTTATTTCTTCTCTACCTTCATGTGTTGTAATCATAAGAAAATAAGCAAGGAGCAAAGTGCACGGAGAGCCAAGGGCAAGTTTCCTCATCGCTTAAGCAGGAAGGGATATGCCGGTCTTAAAGAGGAGCTGGTAATGCATATTTGTATATCAGTTAACATGATTTACACGTGGACATATATATTATAACGTGGTTTTTTCTTTCAAAACAGCGACGACAGTTGGGGGAAAAATATATAGATGACAGAAGTTTTTTTTGGACAAAAGCACGAGTTACTAAGGCCGGTACATTTACTGACGATGGGACCAAGGACGTAGCTATGAAAGTGGTGAGTATATATCGTCCAGTCTATTAAGAGGAATCATGCTTATCAACATGCTTATATTTCTAAAACCTTGTACTTTTATAGGAGGAATACATCAAACAAAAGGAAGATGGGAGTTTGGTGACCGAAGGAGCTTCGGATATTCTAACCTTGGCGTTGGGCACTCCCGAGCATTCGGGACGTATTCGGGGTTTGGGATTAGGACCGACACCAACGACCTATTTCAAGCTTCCAAAATGGGGAATGAAAAAACAAAATGAACTACTCAAGTCCCAATTAGAAGAGGAGCGTAAATGGAGACAAGAATTGGAGATCATGCTAAAAGAATTTCAAGCCCAAGGAGCTTCACAAACATCTGAGAAGGTTGCTTCCAATACCAAAGGAAGTGGTAATAGGAAATATATAATGTCTCGTAAGAATGAACGCGAGTCTCCTGGAAACAAGAGTCCATCATATGGTTCTAAGGTAATGATTATTACAGTTAGTTCCATTTCGTCTAATAAGCTTTTCTTCTTCTTTTTTTGTCTAATATGTTTATTCTAATATGCTTTTCTATCTTCTTTGAAAAGCTGAAACAGAATACAAAGTTAAGCGAGCAAAAATTCATAACATATCCTACATCAGACATTGGCATGGTAATTACATATATTCAATACATAATATTTATTCAACAACTTAATTATAACATGTAGTAATTATATCGAGAAATAACTGTTTCTTATTTTGTTTAGGGAACCAAATGTAAGCTAGCAGTGGGCACAAAAGAAAATATTGTTGCCGAGGGAATTGTCTTTGAAGGGTGTGGACCAAATGAAAAAAATTCATAATATTGAATTAGGAGAACATAATGTTAGGGTTTCAATTATGAAAGTCCTTCAACCTACTGTGAGCCTTCCCGTGCCACTTCATGGTGAAATGGAAGTTGTTAAAGATACAATTGGGTCTTTAGTAGCTTGGCCCAAAGAGTTTATTGTTGGTGGTCTTCAGGTAATATTATTTAATGCTAGTGTCAATATCTTTTATGAAATTGTTGAAAAAAATTCCAATTGAATCTGACAATGTTCAACCTTTGAAGGTTGCTGGCTGTGGTAGGGAGATAATTGACACTTTCGGAGAGATGGTAGAAACCATTAAGGCTACCGACCCTCATCTTAAAATACCATTGGAAGGAATGTACGGAACCTTTACTCCAAATTGTTATCTTTCTAAAATCGTTCTGCAGGAGTTATGTAGGATGGCATGGCTAGATGTGAATCCTGTTGTTGCCTATATGAGGTAAGAAATATGAAATTTATATTCTGAAATTTTTATTTTGAGATTGACACCATATTTAACTATTCTTTTGGCTTTAGGTTTTTGCTTGATAAATTTCCAAACTCTCGGGAGCTTTTGATAATGTTCAACCCTTCTGCTATGAGTAATGCATCCGGGCCTGCAATAAGCAATCTGGTTAGAGAAAGGCTCCAAGAGGCTAAGAAAACCCAAATTTGCTTCATTCCATTCATTTACAAGGAGTAAGAAGTTTTAATCAAGTAGCAAGATTTTTCTTTCCTATTCAATAACCAAATTGCTTTATTCCGTTCATGTTCCCTTTAATGCAGGAAGCATTGGATTCTAATTATTGTTGAGCTCTCTACCTTTAATGTTTACTAGTTGGACTCGCTGTGTTTTAAACCGAGAGGAGATATTAAGTTGTTTTTCAATACGTGAGTGAAATTATTATTATTATTGTTAATATTTTAATAAATGTGTATATTCTAATGTTAGTATATATAATTATTTTCTACTAGTGGCCTCAACACAGCATATATTGGTGGTAAAAGATCAAATAGAAGTCCTACTTGGAAATTACCCAAGGTAATCAAACTAATATATGACTTATTATAATCATGGACATTATATTCTCTTACAAATAATATCTTCATGTAGGTCCCGAAACAACCTGGAGGTTATGAATGCGGATATTTTGTTATGAAATATATGCGGGATCTCATGGAAGACCCCTCTCCTACTATTGAGTCAAAGGTAAGTTGTTCATTAATTTAATTCTTAATTACTTTTCTGAAATTATACAAACTAATGTAACTATTTTTTGACTTTTTAGCTAAAAATATTGGCTAGAAATCAACATACACGCAGGAAGAACTAGATGATGTCCGATGCGAATTCATCGAATTCGTTGCCAATCATATGGATACATGAGGGTTAAGGTACTCATTTCACTCATTTCCATTACTGATACGAGACACCCTACTGTCACATGGACATAATACACTCAAGACACTCACTAAACTATGACTGATAGTCCTACCCTCTGTTCTGTTTGTCGAACATCAATTTTTGGTTATGGATTTGTTAGGGTTTGTGGATTTGTTGTGGATTTTGAAACATTAATCACAGCTTTGATTTTCAATCAAATAGCATAAGCTTTTCCCATATTTTTTTTTACTTTGTTGCTATGGATAAGAATAATACTTCAATTCATATTTAAGTTAATAACAAAAGATAAAATGTGTCATGTGCTGTTTATGCATTTCTTGTATGATCAAGTGGTTTAGGCATCTTTTGGGAATTTCTTATATAAAGGAACTGGAAATGTTTCATATGCTGTTTATGCATCTCTTGTATGATCAAGTGGTTTAGGAATCTTTTCTGAATTTCTTATATAAAACATTTTTGTATTATCATCCACCTGTTGACAAATGACGCTAAGTTTGACTCGTATTATCTACTATTTGTATCTTTCTCTTTGCATCTTTCTCAATTGCATGGATTCTCATTTTGATTCTTGTAACGTAAACCATCATTTTTTAAAAATACAAACAACCTCAACATAGATTCTCAGTTCTATCATTTTTTTTAAAATTATAAACAAACTCAACATAGATTCCCAGTTCTGGAACACCCCTCTAACACGACACACATGGTGAAACACATGCCTATATATACCTGTCATTGACACTTATACCAACTTGACACATAAAGCAGCTTATGGATGAATCACTTATAGGGTACACTAAGGGTACACTAAGTTTCCTAGATTGCAGAGATCTCTGATACCCTACTTGTCCAATTCGACCATTGATACTCTAAGGGTACACTAAGTTTCCTAGATTGCCTGTACCTGTCCATATGTGTATGTTGTTGACCTAAATTTGTTCCCAGGTCTTGCATACCTGTCATACTCAACATAAAACAAATACTCATTAACTGGCACTGGCTCACTGCTTACGTAGGCCTATGGCCAAGAGCCTACAGCAGGTCAAGCTGGAGAGGGGGAATGAGTCCCCTGCTGCTGCTAATGTAGCCTACTGCTTTGGCATGACCTGCTGCCACTTGCCCTACCTGCAGGCAATAGCCTCAAGCCTTAGCCCAACATCTGCAGCATCAGTGGCCTTAGCCAACATCTGCTGCCACTTGCCTACAGCAGGTCAAGCTGGAAAGGGGGGGAATGAGTCCCCTGCTGCTGCTAATGTAGCCTACTGCTTTGGCCTGGCCTGCTGCCACTTGCCCTACCTGCAGGCAATAGCCTCAGGCCTTAGCCAACATCTTTCTGATAGTTACATTATATATACACAGGATGAATCTGACAGAAACTCCACACAACAGTTTCCCACAACATATGTTGAATTGTGATCTTATAAATGTGTGTTTTTAATCAGGACTTATATCATTATATCACATTTATTAAACCTTGTTTTATCTTTTGCAGGGTACATGTGCTGTGGACACAGGTCTTCATGTGACTAAGTTGTATGTTATGGTGTAGGATATGTGGATAGTTTTGATGTAAAGTGTACTAGCTATATTGGATACTGATCTATAAATTTTTGTGAAGATGTATATATATATATATATATATATATATATATATATATATATATATATATATATATATATATATATATATATATGGCCTGAGAAATGTGGAATGATAGCTAAAGTGTACTCTATTTTGAGACAATGGAATGTACCCTATTTTGAGACAATGAAATGGAGATTAATGTTACATTTCAATATTTTGTTGTGAATATGGTTCAAATTAAGTGGTTGTATTCGAATTGAATTGAGCAGGGTTTGGAATGTATAACATGCAGTATAGAGCGTTATAAATGTTATACAAATGACCAATCATAACGCTTTTAAAATGTCCTGACTCCAACCATATTAAATATTCATAAAGTTTTTACATAACTATCCATAACGCTTTGAAAATAGAACGTAGTAGAAATTCATACTATTAATGACGTTTTTGGATGATTTATCTATAACGCTTTGAAAAACATTTATAACACCCGCTTTCAAAACGCTTGGATTAAGAAAAAAAATCGTCATGGTTTGTGATTAATGACGGTTTTTAGCCGTCATTAAAGGGTATTTCTGTTGTAGTGTTGAACATCCGTAAAGAATAGAATCCCCTAACTTACTTGTCTAATTCCTAAACTACCCATCTCTTTTAAAAATCCCTACATGAACATCAAATTCTACCATTCGTTTGAAACCTAACCCCCAATCTCTTTTCCATTTCACATTTAATCTTAACCTAACCCCCAATCTCTCTTCCACTCGATCTCTACTGTAACCTCTCATATGCCTTCTCTTCTATTCAATTGCGTGGCTTGGTACAAAATATTTAAGGTTCATCGAAGCTTCACCGAGCTCCCATGGCTAGCTTTGCAACTCCAGTAATCTATGTTTTGTATATTTTCCTGGAATGTCTAAAATTTCTTGCTGTTGTGGTTGGTCCCTCTAATTTTAGTTGAATGTGTGACATTTTCAAATTTGTTTAGGATAAATGTCAAATATGCTCGAAGCACACCCACCTTACAAATGAGTGTTCGTTCTTGTGCTCACCTTGCAAGATCGAAAACTGCAAGGGAATTAGGTATCTTTCGAAGTAAAATACCAAGACAAATCTCGGGAGAAAGTTTCTGAAGTGCCCCTTCTGCTCGAATTTTCAATAGCTGGATGTTGCTGTTTTGGGTTCAAGCTCTCGAAGCTTATCTTCAACAATTCAAAGAGAAGGTTGTTTCTTATGTGGTGAGTTAGGTCATTGGAAGAAAGATTTCCATTAGGAATAAAGCACTTGTCCTAATCGAAATTGTGGAGGAAAAATAGCAATTTTAATGTCAAAGAGGAGTCACAGCAAGGGAAGAAGATTCTTACAATGCTTGAAATGCAATAATGTATTCCAATGGCTGAATGAGGCCACTCTTAGTGAGAATAACAAATCTGAAATCCCTGTTCAAGTTGTAGTAAACACGACTTTAGAAGAGTTTTGTAAAAAGAATTGGGAAAGGATTGGCTTTGTAACATTGAAATCTGATAGATCATGTACTTGATGCACTATATGAATGGAATAATGTTTTAAAGAAAATTGATAATTATGTTGCAATTTTTCACTACTTGTTACAGTTTGTAACTGTATAAAGACATGGAAAAACTGCAAATAAGTTTCACAAAATCCCTGTTCAACTTTTCCACAAAATAAGTTTCACAAAATAAGACATACTGCAAATTGTCCAGACAAACATAATTCAACTATATGATGACATACTGCAAATAAGCTTCACAAAATAAGCTTAACTTTTTTACTTTGTAACAAAATCCCTGTTCAACTTTCCCACAAAATAATGAGATACTGCAATGTCCAGAAAAACATAATAATGAGATACTACAATGTCATTAGACAGTACTGCAAATAATGAGATACTGCAATGTCATTAGACATACTATAACATACTACAATGTCTTTAGACAGTACTGCAATGTCCAAACAAACATAATTCAACTATATGAAGACAAAATTTTCCACAAAATAAGACAATACTGCAGATAACATACTGCAATGTCATTAGACATACCACAAAAGAGTTCCAACAATGGCCTAAAAACTGAAGCTTGCTGCTGCAGTAATATTCCTACAAAATGGCCTAAAAAAATAAGTTTGTTGAGATTAATAATTACAAAAATTCCAACAAAATGGCCTATAAAACATTCAACTGTATCCTAAAAACTACTACAAAATACCCTAAAAATTGCACAAAATGCCCTAAAACCTATGGCCTATTGCTGCTGTAGTTTTGAGCTATTGTTGTTGCTTGCTATTGCTGCTGCTTTATCCCATATTGACTCTAAAACTTGAGTTCCATGGAGGTCCAAACACTGAGTTTGTTGACATCCTTGGTGGTAGACATGCTGCAATGTCATTAGCCCTACTAGGTGCATTGGCCAAGTGTTGTTGTATCCATTCACCAACTGAAGGTCTTGGTGCCATGAAATTAACTGTCGAAGGTCTTGGAGCCATGAAATTTGTTGAAGGCATAGGTAGTGTTGTATTTGATTCACATGCTTGTTGTAGTGCCTTCTTCTTACCCCTTGAAACCTTTGGCCTCTTGTAAACAATGTTGCTCACCTTTGGAACTTTTTCTTTTGGTTCTTTTGGTGGTGTTGGTGCCCTTGGTGTTTTCTTGTTCCCTCCAACTGGTCCTCCCTGGCACCCTCTAGCATTATGATCTGCTGGTAACTTGCACCTCCTACATATCCTCTGCTTCTTGACAGGTCTTGGCAACTCATCAGCATCCTTCCTCCTAACACCCTTTGGTCTTCCAGGGAGCCTATGTCTACCAGGTGGACCAACCTCATATGCTGGCCACAAAATAAAATAAAGGAGTGATTGGAACACAAATGAAAAATGATTGGAACACAAATGAATGTAGGTGATAGGTAACTTACTTTGCCCCATAAGCTTTGTTGAGGTATTGGAACAATCTTTCCAGTATATGCCTTCTGGTAGGTAGTGGCATGATAGTAGTGACTTATGAACCTATAACAAGACAAATAAATATTGTTAGTTTACAACCCTAGTATAAGTTCTAACAAGACAAATGAATATTGATAGTAATTACATTGTCCATTGAGGTCTACTAGGTAACAAAGCAGCAACTGCATACACACAGGGAATCTTTGTTAAATCCCACAGACAACAGTCACAGTTTCTTTTAGTAATATCAACAGTCCATCTATTCTCAATTGAGAACACACTTGTGACACAAAACAACCCTTTATCAGCCCTTGATATTTGTTGACAAGCTTCGATCTTTGCTCAATTATCTTCTTAGCTCTTGGGGTCAAATCATACTCACCCCATACTCTAGAAGTGTAAACTCCCTGTTTTCCAAATTTCTTTTTCTGTCTATAGAAATTTTTTTAGTTACTTTTATAAATGGATAATTTTGATATATAATTTTGTGGATTATATTAAATATAAAAATTTAGATATTAAATAATTTGCACGGTATGAAAGTGTGGGAGTTATAATGAAGAGAAGAGCTTATATATGTTTTTAATAGGTTATACTTAGTGTTGTTTATAAATTTTCAAATATTATTATTACTATTATTGTTAAATTTCTATTTATTATAATTTATAGTATTTATATTGGGAATAGCTTGTTATCGGATTTAATCATTTATTTTATACTCTTGTTAAAATCATAATAGGTAAAATTGTACAAAATATTTATCCAAATTTTTAGAAATATTTTTGAGTTTTTAGGAATGTTTATAAATATATTTAGAATTTATTAGTGTATATACATATATATATATATGTTTATATAAAGATATATTATATAGTAAAAAAAAGGAATAGATAACTTCTTGCGAGAAATTCAATCGAATTTCTCACGAGAGTAACTCCTCCCATAACTCGCGACCCCCCATGTTTCCTAATATATATATATATATATATATATATATATATATATATATATATATATATATATATATATATATATATATATATATATATATTTTTATACATATACATATATTTTTATACATATACATATATTTTTTTAATAGGTTATACTTAGTGTTGTTTATAAATTTTCAAATATTATTATTACTATTATTGTTAAATTTCTATTTATTATAATTTATAGTATTTATATTGGGAATAGCTTTGTATCGGATTTAATCATTTATTTTATACTCTTGTTAAAATCATAATAGGTAAAATTGTACAAAATATTTATCCAAATTTTTAGAAATATTTTTGAGTTTTTAGGAATGTTTATAAATATATTTAGAATTTATTAGAGTATATACATATATATATGTTTATATAAAATATATTATATAGCAAAAAAAAGGAATAGATAATATATATATATATATATATATATATATATATATATATATATATATATATATATATATATATATATATATATATATATATATATATATATATATAAAATATATATAATATATATATATATATATATATATATATATATATATATATATATATATATATATATATATATATATATATATATATATAGCGGATCAAAATCCCCCCTTAGAAAACCCCATAAAAACCCCCTCACCCTCAATGTTAATATTAATGTTAATATTAATATTAATTTTTATTTTTATATTAATGTTAATGTTAATGTTAATGTTAATATTAATTTTAATGTTAATTTAGTATTTAATGTTAATATTAACATTAATATTAACATTAATATTAACATGAATATTAACATTAAATTACGGCTAAGAGTGAGGGGGTTTTTAGGGAGTTTTCTAATGGAGGCTTTTGATCCGCTTCCATATATATATAAAAATATATATACATATATATATATATATATATATATATATATATATATATATATATATAAAATATATATATAAATATATAAATAAAAAAATAAAGAAACAAAAAAATAAAAAATAAAAAATAAAATTATATATATATATATATATATATATATATATATATATATATATATATATATATATATATATATATATAAACGAAACAAAATCCCACACCTAAACCTAAAACCCTAAACCTTACAACCCAGCGCCGCCCCGATCTCTTTTCGACCTAGCGTGGCCCTACCTCCACCGAGCACACTGCAGGAGCGCCGTCGACCATGGCACAAACAGCAGCCGTGCGCGGCTGCAAAGGAGCTGCACACGACAACAACTATGGTCGACCCAACTTCATGGCAGAAATTCTCCTACGATGCTTGATCGTTCTTCAAGCTAGTTGCATAGGTTCGAACACCATCTAACCCTCTTCAATCTCTGTCATTTATATTACTTTGAAATGCATTGATCCGATTGCAAATCGAGTCCAAATTATAAGAAAAACCTCGTTTTAGGAGAACTCAAAACAGAGCAATAACCTGACCCAGACCCCTCCTTGGAAGGGAGACTTTAAATCGACCACTAGGAATTTTAAAAATCTAATTAAAGGGAGACATAAACAAACTATAAGGCATTGAAACCCTTTTTTTTTACAGAAGTTGATTTAATCCACGGAGCGCCGAGAAATCAGTGTCCCAAATTTACCAAAAACTATTTTTAAATTAATAAAAAATTTAGAAAACTTTTCGATACGGCGTGCGCTCCGAAAAACTGGGTGACGTGGTCACAACCCATGAGCATCGAAAGATGCGTATGAATGTTGTCGACATATGAGATTTGACGGAACTCGATTTCGCTGTGTGTGCACGACGAAATCGAGGCATATCTGTAGAGATGCCCCGTATCGACCCCTTTGCAAACTAGCCCATAACTTTGTACACATTCGTCAACTCGAGACAAAATTTGCGCCAACAGGACCATGTCGATTTTTTTGTCCTATATGCCATGTTTGGTCTGATTCTGAGAAGGTCGATCGAAACGCTATTTTGGCGGGTCCGTGGTCCGATCCAAGGGATAAAATTGTGTACAGCCTCCCGAAATCTAAATTTGGACATACGGTTGGATTTCTATTGTCAAATCAGACTTGTAGATTTATAGTTTGACGACTTTAGAGACCGTATATAATGGCATGCTTTTTGGTGTAAAGCGGGTCCAACGACGGACATCGTTTTTACCCAAATTATGATTTTGTTCCTGTGTCAAGAATTGGACTTTTGGGCATGTATTTTTAGACATTTATTTTATACCAAATTCGTTTGTGATGTTTATTTCAGCATCTGAGGACATTTGTGGCAGTTGGCTTTTATTGCTTTACCAAACCTTTATCAGCAGCTCAGGATACCAGGCGAGTACATTTATTATTTATTTTCGATATTATTAATTACTATAGTTCATTGTTAGTCATTTAGTATTTGATTCTCGACACGCTCGTCACATGAATACCATATTTTATCTTTATTTTATATCTTGTCATGTTTCTTACCTATCGTATCAGAAAGAAGAAGTACCAAGTAGATATGTGATCTAACTATGGACCATGTTTTATTTTATGCAATATAGACCTCGTAGACCATGTTTTATTTCATACAATGTAGACCACGTAGACAATGCTTTATTTTTATTGCTATTTAGACATTGTAGACCGTACGGTGTAGTGCCCCAGCCGATCACTCATCGAATGGAGTACTTCAACACACTTAGCTATGTTTCTCTTCTCACCCTTTATATGTTTCTATATTTTTTTCTATCTCTAGTCATTGTACTACTATGTTATAGTAGATTCTCTCATCATGTATTTTATGGCTAATATTTGTTTTATTGTCGTTATCATATATTGGAACTGCACTCAATGAATTGTACTCCTTCCATTTCTGACTGGAAACTAATATTTTACAGATAATCGCCTGCTACATTTTGCTTGGACCATTGGGGGAGACATGGGTATATGCTGAGGTCAACCATAGAAGACTAGTTTGATGTGTTGGCAGTTTTCTAATATTTGTAAGAGTTTATATTTTCTTTAAATGTAAAACTTGTGAATATTGTAAGTTCAATTTAGTTACTGTGAATGAGCAAAATGTTATTATTTTAGGTAATTTTGAGAATCATGTCCTTGACAACGTTCTACCGCCGACACTGCGGAGTAGGCTGGCTTGGACACGCACTCGTATCCTAAAATGCGGTTGCTGGTCGTGACAAGTTTTTATGGTGGCCCATGCAAGCCAGTCTTCGCAAATTGTGCAAACTTGTGGTAGTACCTATATTAGTCGTACTACTGCAAGCCTGCGGCTAGGAAGTGCTCATTCATAATTAGGATTGAATTGACTTTTAGGAGAATGACTAGGACTAGGAGTCCCTTATGCAATTGACTGTTGGGTAGTTATGGTTGCCACATAGGTCATATGATTTAGGAATATATTTATTGAATCCTAAACCCTATTAGATAACTTGAAGAATTTTCTAGAAGGATATATCATTGTATTTTGACACGATGGTAGAATCAAAGGTGGGTAAACCATTCGCCTGGTAAATTAGGCCTTCCTATGATTCGATCCTTAATATTGATAATTTGTTCGAGTTATCTTTCCTGCATAAGCCGTATCACTTATTTGTTTCCATAAGTAATTATTCAATATTCTATTTTTACCCATTAACTTTTGAGCCTAAACATGATCCAATTATCCATCTAGTAATTTCTAGTCAGTTCTGTTTCATGTTTGTCCCTTGATCCGTGAGTATGAGAGAATAAAAAATTCGCTTAATTTTTAAAATTGATACCTAATCGATCATTTGATTTTTAAAAAAATAGATACTTTTACTTCAAGGACAAATACTTACTTTTTTCTATCATAGTGAACTTGTTTAAATCTCTAGAAGCTCCTTTTAATTCATATGAATATAGTTGGAATAATATTAATAACTTATGATGCCAAGATAGCAGCGTACTATCGCTAATTATCTGAGCTATGGAGATTGCGGGGTTCACCGCAGCCAGTAGTGCATTGGCAAGGCACGACCCATAAAGTTGAAATTATTTCAAGTAGACGTAGGTTATCGAATACTGCTTAAACAATGTCTTAGTTGTCCTCTTTCGGTCTTATTTATCTTTATGTCAATATGGAATAGAGTTAATAAAATATTCGATATCATATCATATTTGAGTTACGAAACTAAGGGTTTACTACAGCCAGGTATACACTAGCGAGACATAAATTCTCGGTAAAATAAATTCAAACATGATTACAGTTTTCGGATACTATAGAGATTAGGATAATGCCCTATATGTTCCATTGATTCAAAGCCAATACTAGTGGAAATCTTTATAAGTTGGGTAGCATACCTCCCAACCTAGCATCCCATTGTCCTTATGACCTATTAACAAGGTAATTGAATGACACTAATAGGTTTACCTATAATATAGTGTTTAGAGGTCCCTAACCCGTTGGCCAACCAAGGGCTTAGACAGAAAAGACAAGTTATAGCTTCCCTTCCCGGAAATTTTGAAATATTTTTTTTTTATTATTTATTTTATTTGAATGGTGATTTTTAAATTTTATAAATAATTACTTAATTAATTATTATGGTAGATGACTTTAGCCATGGTGCAATTTTAAAGTACAAGATGGCTAGAAATCATGGTACGGATAGTGCAGCGGCGTACTTTGACTAGTGTATTAGTCCTGGTAGGAAAGGCCCAGCGATGAGTGTGTCATAACTAGGAAAACCAGGCCAAGTTGCGACATAACCCTTACCGAAGATTTATTTATTTATTATTTATATTATTGAGTTTTAGGGAACCCGGTTGTACCGAACTAGTCCAGATAGGACCCAAAATAAGCCCAAGCCCAAGTAGTCATGCGGGACGTCCAATGACATTCGTGTTGATGTATTTTGGTATAATTGTGTTGTATTCCGTTTTAATGACCTAATGAATTTCTAAGTATTCGTTAAATATTATAAGTATCATTATAAGTTGATATTCAATGACATTTGTATAGAATAGGTCTTTGTACATTTTGGGATTATTAGACTGTACATAATGGTATATACACCATTATTGGTTTATTGAATTTCATTATTATTATTATTATTATTATATTGAGATTATTATTATATAATATTATTATTACTATTGGTTATATTATTTTTGTCAAATAAATTTTATGATATATGGGTTAAATACATATGTGTATTGATATACAATGCACTCTTCCAAAATTTACTAATACTATTAATATTATTATTGGTTAATTTAGGAATATATATATTATATATATATATATATATATATATATATATATATATATATATATATTTTATATATATATAAAATATATATATATATATATATTTTTATATATATATATATATATATTTTATATATATAATATATATATATATATATATATATATATATATATATATATATATATATATATATATATATATATATATATATATATATATATATATATATATATAGTCTCATAGATGGAATGTTATTTATTTTATATAGCTTTTATCTTTAAGTAAGTGTAGGTGCAAAGATATGACTGCATAAATATATAGATTATATATTATTATATTCTTATATATCTAAATATATGTCTGATGTAGTATATAAATATGAGTATTTTTTTATATATAAATATGAGTATATATATATATATATATATATATATATATATATATATATATATATATATATTTATATATATATATATATATATATTTTTTATATATATATATATATATATATATATATATATATATATATATATATATATATAAGAAAACTCCCTCGATTTATTAATTACGGCTCAAAACCTAGCCCAACCACGTATACAAGGCACAAAATTTCGAAGCCTATACAAGTATACGACCAAAAGGAAAGAAGAGGGGGAGGTACGATACATCCGTCGAGAGCTAGGGGTTAAGCCCTGACTAGAATGCTTTCGGACTGTGGTAACATAAGTGCTCCGCTTACGGCATTGGCGAAAGACTTCCTGAGTGAGTTGGTCGACAGAGTATTGGTGACCTTCGTATCTCGCCTTATTACGATTCTTCCAAATAGCCCATGTGGTGGCCGCTTCGACGATCTGGTGGCCATGGGAGGCCGAACCCCAGCAAGTCGCTAGATCGTGGAAGCGCCCACTGTAGGATGTGGAAAATTATGACACGCTGTCATTTTAATCCATACGCTCAAGGCCATACGCTTATCAAAAGCCATACGCTTAGTGGATATTTTATTATTTCTTCTTAAAGTGGCAGCACAGCATATATTAAATGAAGAATGAATCTGACGTCTCGTCTTTCGTGTAAAGATAGTTGTCATGAAAAGAGCAACCGTCGTATAGGATTTCGAAGAGTTGGTTTTGTCTTTTACGAGGACAGCTTAGCAGATCATTAATGCAAAGTTATTATTACTGACAGTCTGTCAGCCGTCATATCTGTAGTCACGACGCTCGAGAAAATCTTTTGACAGTTATTAGAAAATATGGCGTATCAGAGAAGATTGATGATGGCCACGTGGCCATTTTTTCAGTGAGCGTATGAAGTCTATACGACTCCTTCCTTCTCCAGTGAGCGTATGAAGTCTATACGACTCCTTCCAACTAAGTGAGCGTATGGATCTCACACGACTTCTTCCTCATCAAGTGAGCGTACGACTCTTGTTCAGTCAAGTGAGCGTATGAACTCCATACGACTCCTTGATGACCAAGTAAGCGTATCAGCTTTATTTTGTTTCTACATCATCCAAGTCAGCATATAACTCTCCTTCAACGAGGCAGCGTATTACAGCAACCACATCCAGGATTACAGTCAACACACGTTCTTACGTGTCCTGTACTCAGTTATCCACTTCTTCAGAAGTTATCCAACGTGGCATCCATGCCATCAATCTCTCCTGAACATGCTCCACTACTTTCAACCGCACGCTAAGGTGTCTCTATCAGAATTTGCCACGCGTCCTTGCAGTTATGCACACGTCAAGTAACTACCTGAGCGTATGCTTAAGGACAGTTATCCTGAACTCTATAAAAGAGAGTTTCTTCATCTTCATCAGACACTACAGTCAATTTCAGAGAGAACAGAGAGATTGCCCAGTTGCTGTCCAAGTTCTTCAAAGTTCGAGTCTTCTTCATCGCATCGTCCAAGGGATAAAGTAATCATCTTCTAGATTAGATTCCTACAGTTGTAATTTTCTCAGATACAAAATAAATAAAGTAAATTTATTTATGGAAAACAAATTGGCGACTCTGCTGGGGAAAGCTGTCTCCTCCAACGAGATAGCAACAACTCAATGCGATACTTCGTCGATCGGCTTGACGAAGAAGACGATGGTTGTACAATTTGACCAATCGGCTTATGAAGAAATGCTCAAGGCGAAGGAGGGCCGCACTGCTTCCTCCGCTCTTCCTGCTGCCAAGAAGAAGGGACGCTCCGTCTATGTCCCTAAGTCTTCTGCAGCAGCCCGAGACGCTTCTGTCACTTCTCATGCTGACAAGAACATGTCTTCAACTTCCATGAAGCACAATTCGGCTTCTCTGAACACGGCAACAGTGGCTTCTCCTAGTCACACTGACAAAGTTGGTTCTTTAACCAAGTCAGCGTGTACAAGGAAAACTATCTCTGGACATGTCAAAGTCCCTTCTCCCTCTACTCTTACGACAGCAGTCGGCTCTTTAGCCATTGATGACTCTGAGCGTATGGTATTCAAAGGGCAGCGTACGGCAAAGGCAGCGTACAAAAGCCAACATCAGGCAGCGTACGCTAAGCCAAAGCCAGCGTATGCTAATAAAAAGGCAGCGTATGACCAGAAGTCCAAACTGAAGTCAGCGTATGCTAACAGATACAGTCCTTTGACTGTTTCTCAAAATCAGGCTGGGGGTTCTCTTCCACAGAACATACAAATGATTCCCCCTCAACTTGCACATCTTGTGCCAACCAAGGAGAAAGACTCTTTAGTCAACTCCTCTACTCCTAAGGTCTTTACCTCTGGAGTTAATTTGACTAGTACTCTTACTAGATCAAACAATGGAAAACGCCTTTTGGCTAATTCCTCCAAAGATGGATTATTACCGACTCCTAGTCGGAATAATACTCATCTTCCTTCTCTCAAAATTTCTCGATCTGAGAAAGGCAAATTACAAGTATCCAAGACGGATATCAAAGTCAGATCTCCTACGGATCTTCGTAACAAGCTTAATCAGAATCGGCTCGGTTCCACTGAGACAAGTATATTAGACCCTGATGCAGAATATGCCAAGAACTATGTGGCTCAAATTAATCAGTCTTTATACACTCAGGAGCAAAGAAGACAGAAGAACAAAAGACAAGTTTTTACACAGAAACTATCTTCAAGTACTTCCCAATCTGTTCCTACAGATCTCCGGGAGTATTTGCAAAATAAACGGAGAATTGACACTCCGTCAGGTTATGATATTGCTCATATTTGTCATGAAAAGCATAGTTGCAACTTCCAACCTCGAGTTGTAATTCAATGTTGTTGTTCACCAAAAAGACAATCTGTTTTCGAATGGATTCAATATGAACCAATGTTGGATGAAGATGAACCTCTTTATGCTTCTGTCAACATGACCTCCAGAAATATTGGGGGTAGCATACGGTCTGATGCTATATCAGACTCTGAAGATGGTGTTTATCTCGGCACCCGATCCAGGACCGGAGCCTTGGCCAGAGCCTCTTCTTCTTCTCATCCAAGTGGTAATCCGGAGATCACAGAAGACTTCCTTGGAGAATCTAACTTTCTAGTATTGACTCCCGTAAATAGCCTCGGGAAAGATACTGATTCACACAGTGATGATTCAGAACAGACTGTTTCGTCATCTATTCCTCGAATGATTACCACTTACATGGCAGAGGGCGATCATGAACCTTCAACTAGTACCGAAGCTCATGAACAAAGGATTTCTTCCTTAGAACAACAGTTGCGAGCTACGACAGATACATTGAATGCTATGCACACTCTTATGCAAGCTCAGCATCAAACTCAGCAAGTCCAACAGACAGCTCCTCCAGTTATATTAAATACTCCTGTTGTTCCAAACCCGGAACCCTCTACTATTTCGGGGGTACAATCTAATGTTCCTGTAGAACCCACTCCAAGTCAGTCTGGAGCTGGGAGTGGTACATATGCTGCAGTCCCTCCTCCTAATTACACTCAACAAGTTACAACTCCCCAATCTTCTGGAATTGTTTCTGAAGAGTTAAAGAATCTCCAAACTAAATTCGAGGCATTCAAACAAAAGAATGGTTTGCAAAGGTTAGGTATCAAGCAACCTTACCCGATAGAATGGAAGCAGGTATCATATCCACCAAAATACAAACCTCCGACCATCTCTTTCTATGATGGGACAACCTCCCCAAGTCAGTTCATTAATCATTTTGAAGTAATGACTGATCAACTGCAACCAAGTGACGCCCTCCTTACTCGGGTGTTTATTGGATGTCTCAAAGGAACGGCTTATGAATGGTATAGAAGTCTCCCTGATGGGTGCATTACCTCATTTGCCGGTTTTAAACAAATGTTTCTTGAACGATTCTATGAAGGGCTCAACGACATGACCATGTCAGCCCTCATAAGAATTAAACAGAAGAATAACGAAACCACCGAGGACTTCATTGAAAGATTCAGAAGAGAAGCCCTCAAAATGCCTCTCGGAACTCCCGATGCTGTTACCATCGACACTTGCAAGTCGAATCTCTTACCAATTATCAGCATGTGGACAGGGTCCACTCAGTTCCAAGATTGGCCTTCTTTTATTGTCAGTGCCAAGGCTGCCGAGGTCAGTGCTGAGACCTTCAAGGGTCTGGGGGTACAAATGGCTCCCAAGGAATCAAATCAGAGTGCTAGCAATAGTACTCGACCCAATAATCGCAAAGGGAAAGAAGCTCTTGAAGTCAATCTCCAAAGCAGTAGTCAAGAGGTAAAGACTACCCAAGCTACTCCAGCTCCAACAAATCAACAACAGAGACCTCCTCGGCCGAAGAAAGAATATTTTTTCGACGATGATGATGTTCAGGGTATCTTTGAATGCTTGCTCAAAGGTAATAAGATTCAATTGCCAGAAATTAAAAAGCCTGATGAAGCCAATAAGACAGATCATCCAAAATACTGTCCATATCATAGAATGCTGGGTCATACAATCCGGTCTTGCTGTGTATTAAAAGGGAAGATTCAAGAGATGATTAAATCAGGAGCTGTGACATTAACACCCAAAGACAAAACAGTCACAGCAAATGTAATTTCAATGCAGTTCGGTGACTTTCCTCCCTTAATGGTAGAAAGTGGGATTGTTCCTATCCCCAAAGCAACTCTCGAAGTTGTAAACATCCCACCAGCACAGAATGACGGACTTGTTCCTGTCACAACTAAGAAGGGAGAGATCATGTGGATTCACCCAGATTTAATGACGGAGTTTGAGACATCTTCCTCTTCTCTTCGGAAGACTCCCTCATCTAAAAAGAAGCTCGGGAAGATTAAGTCATGCAATGTGACTTCTAGTTTCACACCCGATTTTTATCTAACTTCTACTTTCATCTCGGCAGGAAATTCACTCTCTACGGAGACAAAATCTGTACCTCAATTTGAAGATAGATACAAGCCTGCTTTTCATCTATACAGTTCACAATCTCGTGAATTGATGGCGAAGATGGGTTATGATCTAGCCACTGCTCCTGGTTTAAACTCAGGCAAAGGACTCCGAGTACCTTTGGCCATCACTATGAGACATAATCAATCTCGTGTTGGCCTTGGTTTCTGGAATGAAGCTCTCATCAAACATAAAAGAACCAAGAGCAAGATAAAGAATTGCAACATGGTTTCCATAGACCCTGAACCAGAATCTGAAGTTGAAGTTCATGCTGGAACTCGGTCAGGAAAAATATATCTGAAAGATTATGCTGAGATTCCTGAAGAAACTTCTGACGTTCCTCCGGTTACAGCTTCAACACTAGTCTCTACTGAAGAGCCTTTAAATGTTCCTGTTGAAACAGTTCCTTCTAAACCAACAGCAGCTGACAAAGGCAAACAACAAGTCCGCTTCGATAAACCATTGAAGAAATCATCTCCTACAGGACTTGAAAAGCCTTATAATTTTGATATATTGGCTCAACTAGCCAATACCCCAGCCAAATTATCAATCTTTGAGCTCTTACGCCTCTCTAAAGAGACTCGAGAAACTCTAAGTGAAGCACTGCTGCAAGCAGAAACCTGCCTAACTCTTCTCAAGAAGTTGGAAACAGAATCTGTTTCTCATTGCCATAATGTATTGGAATTTATTCCAAACATTACCTTTACGCAGGACGATATGTTGCTAAAGGATAATCGACATGACCGTCCTTTATATCATACAGGATATATTGATTCTATGAAGGTTGATCGTCTCTTGATTGATCCAGGATCTGCTCTTAGTATTATACCAAAAGCTATGCTAGACGCACTGAAGATACCTGTGCATAGTCTTTCCAGCACTATCACTACCATCTTGGGATTCAATCAAGGAAAAAGTGAGCCTTTGGGCAAGATTCGCCTCAAATTTCAAATAGGCGATCTTCGCACTAAAGTTACTTTTTACATCATCGACAATCATGGTTGCTCATACAATGCTCTGTTGGGGAGACCATTCTTGCATGAACACAATGTCGTTCCTTCGACTCTTCATCAGTGTTTCAAATATGTTGATGATAATGGAGAAGTTCAAAAGGAGGTTGCAGATCTCTATCCATTCAAAGGAGTTGAAGCTTACTTCAATGACGCTCGCATGTATAAAGATGAATACTCAAAAGTCTTGCAAGCTATGGATAATGATGATGAGATAGCAAAAGTTGGCACTTTTGTTATTCCTGTAAAAGGACGTATCACTCCTCCGCAGTCTGTTAAATCATCCGAAGAAGGCTCACTGATAATTCCTGTCAGTGGACGTACTACTCCATCACCTGCCCAGGCTCCACAAGGCTCACTGATAATTCCTGTCAGTGGACGTACTACTTCATCACCTGCCCAAGTTCCACAAGGCTCACTGATAATTTCTGTCAGTGGACGTACTACTTCATCACATGCCCAAGCTCCACAAGGCTCACTTATAATTCCTGTCAGTGGACGTACTACTCCCCCTCTATCTTCTCAGGCTAGATCAGATACTCTAGTCATTCCAGTCAGTGGACGTACTACTTATCCACGATCTTCTTTAAGGGAGCTCACCTCTTCTGAGCCTTTTGTTATCGATCTTAATCGAAACAAAACTTCTGATCGCTCTTCCTCTCCCCCTTTTGTCATTAATTTGAATAAGTCTGATAAGGCTCAGCCTTCTGTTGTAAATACAGTATCTAATATTAATGAAGCATCTCTTTTGCAGTATATTGATGTCTGTAATCATGTACAAAGTTATTTATAATTGCTAGATAGCTTAGAGTCACTAACTATAGGGGTTGTTCAATCTCTTCATACAGACGTATCATTGGAATCCATACAAAAATCATACTTCGTGGTCCCTGCTAAAAAGAAGGGAGAAAATCCAATCTTCTTTTATAAAGGACCCTAGAATCCTCCTAACTTGGAAGAAGATGACATAAACGACGATACTGGAAGGTTACAACTGCGTCGCTACAGTCAACAATCCAAAAATATCATTAACAATATGGGTTATGACTTTAGAACCAGTCTCAATAATGGAAAAGGAAGAAGAATGCCTGTTCGAATTCCTCCATTAAAATACGGAAGGACAAAATGTGGTTTAGGTTACATTACTCCTATCTCCTTTATCAACATAGTTCATGAAGATTCAAAATCCGATGAAGATGAACGATCTGAGTCTTCTGATTCCCTCTCTTGGGATTCTGACACGAGTATTGGCGATATCCATCGTTCTATTCTATCCATCAATATGGTCTCCGTTGATGGCCCGTAGGAAAATGATGAAGATGAGGATGATTTTGAAATATCACCCGAATCGGAACAATGGGCTCAAAGATTAGATAATCAATGAGAATTCAGGTTCGAGCAGAGGGAACCTCCTACCGAAGATAAACTGATCCAAATTGATGTTGGTGAAGAAGGTTCTCCTAAACCAATATTCATCAGTGAAAGTCTTTCAGAAACAGATAAGCAAGACATGATCAAGCTTATTCGTGATTATATAGATGTCTTTGCCTGGAGTTACGAAGATATGCCAGGACTAGATCCAAAGATTGCAATGCACAAACTCAATATCATGCCAAATGCTAAACCGGTCAAACAACAACAGCGACGATTTCGTCCAAACATCATGGATGCAATTGAAGCTGAAGTCAACAAGCTTATGGCTTCTGGATTTATTCGAGAGGAACAACATCCTGAATGGGTGGCTAACATCGTTCCTGTCCTTAAAAAGACTGGCAAGATCCGGGTCTGTATAGATTTTCGTGATCTCAATGCGGCTTGTCCTAAAGACGAGTTTCCTCTTCCAATTACTGATGTTATGATCGATAACACATGTGGTTTCGAACGAATGTCATTTATGGATGGGTATTCGGGATACAACCAGATCAAAATGTTTCCAGATGATAAAAAACACACTTCCTTCAGAACGTCGATCGGTACACACTGTTATACAGTGATGCCGTTTGGTCTCAAGAATGCAGGAGCAACATATCAGCGAGCAATGAGCACTATATTTCGCGAACATCTTCGAAAAATAGTCGAATGCTATGTTGATGATATTGCGGTCAAAAGTCGACGAAAGGAGGATCATATCCAAGATTTGAAGACTATCTTTGATTTAATGCGTCAGCATCAACTTAAAATGAACCCTACTAAGTCCTTCCTGGGCGTCTCTAGTGGTAAATTTCTCGGCTTCGTTATTACCGCTAAAGGTATACACGTGGATCCCGAGAAGATCAAAGCCATTCAAGAGATGCGTTCTCCACGCACCTTAAAAGAGCTACGAGGATTTCAAGGAAGAATTGCTTATATCAGGAGATTCATTTCTAACTTATCAGGACGCTGCAGACCATTCAACAAACTTCTGAAGAAAGGTGTATCTTTCGTCTGGAATGAAGAATGTCAAAAAGCATTTGACGATATTAAACAGTATCTCATGAACCCTCCAGTTTTGGTACCTCCCGTCTCGGGGATACCATTTCTTCTATATGTTCGAGCCATGGATCACTCTCTTGGTGCATTACTTGCCCAGAAAAATAAAGATGGCCATGAACAGGCTATTTATTATCTCAGTCGCATAATGACGGGTGCTGAATCGCATTATTCTCCAATCGAGAAAGAATGCTTAGCATTAATATTTGCTGTTCAGAAAATACGACATTATATTATCGGTCAAACGATTCACGTCATTTCCAGAGTGAATCCCATCAGGATTATGATGAAGAAACCTGGTATTCTCAACTCCAGACTAGCTAATTGGGGAATCTTGTTAGCTCAATACGATATGCATTATATTCCTCAGAAGTCAGTTAAAGGACAGGCTCTTGCTGATTTTCTGGCTGCTCATGCAATTCCAGAAGATTCTAAATTATATGATGAGATTCCTGATAAAGTCTTGGATTCAAATCTGATTTCTGAAGAAGTTCCTACCTGGCGTCTATTCTTTGATGGAGCATCTAGAATAGGTCCTAACGGCGATATTGTCGCTGGAGTTGGGATTGTTCTTGTATCCCCAGAAGGACTAACTATTCAGAGGGCTTATTCTCTAGATCAATCATGTTCAAACAATGTAGCCGAATACAATGCATTACTCATTGGTCTTCAACTTGCTAAACATCTAGATATTCAATATTTGGAAGTTTTTGGAGACTCCAAGCTTATTGTCAATCAGATCAGAGGAACGTATAAAGTCCGTCACCAGGATTTGATACCTTATCATCGAGCAGCACTCTCTATAGCTTCATCTTTTGAAGGTTTCTTTATTGAACATGTTCGACGAGCCTATAATGCAGAAGCTGATGCTTTAGCTAATCTTGCTGCTGTATTAGCTATACCAATCAGACGTCAGCAAGTGAGAGTGGTTTATAACCGAGAACTATTCTGTGTTGAGAATAATTTGGCTTTGGCTTTTTCCTATAAACCAGACGAAGATTCTTTCAACCTTGATGCTGGATTAAAGTTTGGCAAAATATCCTCGTCTTCTTCCGATTCTACTATGGAATATGTCTTTTCTAATGAAACAGAAGCCATAATTGAAGACTGGAGACGCCCGCTTCTAGATTTTGTTTTGTATGATATACTTCCTGATAATCCGAGTAAAGCAGCGTCTATTCGACGTCGATCTCTCAGATTCTATTATAATCATACGATGAAAACATTATATCGTCGGTCTTACGACGGTCTTCTCCTCCGATGCATTGCTGGTGAAGAAACACAACAGATAATCCGTGAAGCACATGATGGTGTTTGCGGAGCTCATCAACCAGGTCCTAAACTTCAAGAGCGTATCCGATGTATGGGTTATTATTGGCCCACGATGGTGGCTGACGCTATTCAATATGCTCAAAAATGTAAAGCCTGTCAAATTCATGCAGACTTTATCCATCAACCGTCAGAGTTCTTACACCCAACAGCGGCATCATGGCCCTTTGAAGCTTGGGGCATGGACGTCATTGGTCCCACCAACCCACCATCATCAAGAGGACATCGGTTTATTTTAGTAATAACCGATTACTTTTCCAAATGGGCTGAAGCAATCCCGTTATCTGAAGTTAAAACTTCTAGTGTTATCAACTTCGTCAAGCATCATGTTATCTATCGATTTGGTGTTCCTCGGCGTATTATCCATGATAACGGACCGCAGTTCGTCAGTCAGAAATTTACTCGATTCTGCGACGATCATCGGATTAATAATTTAGCTTCTACAGCATATAATCCAGCAGCTAATGGATTGGCAGAAGCTTTCAATAAAACAATCATCAAACTCTTGAAAAAGTTCATTTCTTCCAACAAATGCAACTGGAACGAAAAGCTCGGTGAATGTTTATGGGCCTACCGTACCACAGTTCGCAATGCGACCGGATGTACATCTTTCTCTTTAGTATATGGGTGTGAAGCTGTTCTTCCCCTTGAGATCCAGATTCCTTCTCTGAGAATTGCAATCTCCAATGAACTGACAACAGAAAACAATGATCGTCTTCGACTTCAAGATTTGGAAGCTCTAGATGAAAAACGATTGTATGCTCAACAAAATATCGAGCTGTATCAGGCCCGAATCTCAAAAGCTTTTAACCGGAAAGTCAAAGTCAGAGCATATCAGAAGGGAGAACTGGTCCTTACTGTCAGACGTCCTATGACCATGACACATATGAGCAAAGGCAAATTTGATGCGAAATGGGAAGGCCCATTCGTAGTAAACAAAGTCTTCTCTAACGGAGCATACCAGCTTTCCTCTATGGATAGGAAAGTCATGATGATGCCTATCAATGGCAAATTCTTAAAGAAATATTATGTATAATATTTTCATCATTCCCCAGCAAATATAAAATTCTTCTTTACAAAAGTTATTTCGATATCGTTATCCCCAGAGGAAACTGATATTCCACCATGTATCATCTTCCCAGCTAAAGATCAGTGAATAAAGGCAAAATTGATGTAAAGTGGGAAGGATATATCGTAAACAAAGTTTCCTTAAACAGAGTTTATTTTGAGACAAATTCTTCAAGAAAAAGAGTACATCATCATGGAAGATCACTGTCATCCCTCTCATACTTGGGACGAGGGCCACATACATAATCAGCAAAAGAATTGAATACATCTTTTCCTGACCGCACCAAGAACTGACAGGCAGCCAGCCTTATTGTTTCTTCTTCTTCGGTTTCTCCTGGTTCGACCAGGAAGTCCAGGATATCTTTCGGCGGCTTGGGAGTAGATGAGCTTTCGCCCATTTCCTTCTTCTGTGGAGGTAGATGTTCTTTAGCACCTTCAGTAACTTCGAAGACGACTTCAGCCTTCTTTGTATTCTTTTCAGAAGACATTGTGGATAAAAGAGGATGATGTGTGATCCTTCTACTCAAATATATGCTCTATTTATAGGCATATGGTTACAAAGATCGAAGGGACGTATTCTTTCCCGAGATTCATTTCATCCGTTCATTTATTACGTTCATCCGATGGTTCATCCGTTCATTTATCTAACGGTTCGTCCGTTCATAATCTTCTATCAATTCATTAAGTGGAGATTCGTTAGTGATCATGTTTTCATAACCTCTGAATCAATTCCGAATCTACTTATTCATTCGTCATTTTTTTTATTACCTCTGCATAGAAATCAATCTATTTTCTTTTGAGTTCCTATATATTATTACGTCCATAATACCTCTGATAATATCATATACTCTAAAACAGAAAAGATAATTTTATTATCTATCATGTCCACAATTCATCCACAAATACAAATCATTGAGCATAGAAGAATTGTCATTTCCATTCTCATTTCACCATAAAAAGTCTATTACATTTTCTTAGACTTTCTTACAAATCATAATGGAAATCTATTACAAATCTTGGATTTTCATTCTACACCACAACAATAACCTAATAGAGATTTATTTCCTTCTTTGGATCTTCTCCGTCGGACCTTCTCCGTCAGGTTCGTTGTTGGTTGCAATTCCTGACTGTCTGGATCTTAGTTACGATCAGATCAGCAGGAATCAAACTCTGGTCTTCTCTCTCAGACGAGAGGAGAACCACAGAGTTTGGCAGCCCGAAGTCGTGGTGCTGCCAATACAACTGGTGGATTAGGAGCTACCTTTCAGAGGAAACAGGAATGTATCCAACCTTGGGATACAATTCCTAGTTCTCCCGTGAAAGGAACTCTACTACCCGATTTCTCGGTAGTAGAGTTGACTCCACCATCCAACTCTCGTGTATAAAGGCTCTTCCTACCATCTGAGGAAGACCCTTCTATCCCACGAAGAGTTCTGAGTTGTCTGATTTACGCATCAAAGGCGTATGAGCTCCCTGATGTTGGTGTCAGAAGGACATTCTCCACAACATCCACATCACCAATGCCAGTTCTGAAGAAAATCTTTAGCCAAGTTTCTGCGGAAAACAACATGAAGAAAAGAATTAAATCAATAGAAATGTCATATGAAACGCACTGGTTGGTCAAGCACGCTCGGAGACAGAAAGCTTATTTTTCAACAGCAAAAACAGTACGTGTATTATGCCGGACTTACCTTCAAGTTTGGCGCTAAGAGTTAGCAAACTGATGTCTGACATATTGCTCAGAATTCAAACATTTAGAAGCATTTGCTTTCCGATTTGAGAGTGAAATCTTACGTTCATTCTCAGAGAAGAGAAGAAGAAAAAGAAGATGGGGATGAGTTCTGTGAAACTCTTCTGTCTATTTTAAAGTATGGAGCGCAAGCCTATTCTTGGAAAAGATCCACAAATAACGCTCATAAAATATGCAATGAGTGTCACATGTACTTTGGAAGCCAGCACAGCCTTGGAAATATTCAAAGGGTGCTTTCTACAACATTGGAAGACAGCGTAACCTACAGCTATTCATTGGTGCATGCTATTCATTGATGTACGCTATCCAGCGTAACTTACAACATTGGAAGACAACGTAACCTACAGCTATTTATTGATGCACGCTATTTAGCGTAATCTATAAACTGGAAGACAGCGTAACCTACAGCGTAATCTACAGTTATTCATTGGTGCACGTTAGTTTTCAACACAAATTTATACTAAACAGAGAATTCTTGAATATTTATTTCATTAAGGCACTGATGGCCTTACAAAACAAAAAAAAAAGAAAGAAGAGAGAGAGAAGGAAAGAAAGGGGTGCAACAAAGTCACGCTCTATTTTCCAGAGCGGCTAAGTTTGACGCCTAACTCTTCTACGCTTTGGACCCCCATGCGGTGCAACAGAGCAGCGAGCATTTCACGCTTCTCTGTGAGGCTCCGCCCATCAGAAGAAGAGGAGCCGTCCAGACCGAAGTAGCCCAAGAAATTCTTGGCTAACTGCGTGGGGTCATCTTTGAACTCGATGACGAAGGGCTCCGGTTCTTTGCCCCCAAAGGTGGGGTCACCATGGGCACAGAAACCTAATTTTCGTGCTTCTTCTTCAGCCGCTTCCTTTGGAGTCATGGTTACAAGAAATGAATGTCAAAAACTGAATTTTCTCAGTTTATATAACAAAGCTTGCTGATGGTTCATATTCCTCCATAAATCAGATTCAATCAGTCTCGAAAAATGAAGAGTCATTATGACATTTAATAAGTTCATTTTTGCATAAACAGACTTAATGCCAGCGTGTCAAGACTCATTCCCACTTTTTATTCAAAGTAATTTCGAACTTTTGAAAATCATAAAGTTCGAAAACTTTGAAGGGGGTCTTGTAGGATGTGGAAATTTATGACACGCTGTCATTTTAATCCATACGCTCAAGGCCATACGCTTATCAAAAGCCATACGCTTAGTGGATATTTTATTATTTCTTCTTAAAGTGGCAGCACAGCATATATTAAATGAAGAATGAATCTGACGTCTCGTCTTTCGTGTAAAGATAGTTGTCATGAAAAGAGCAACCATCGTATAGGATTTCGAAGAGTTGGTTTTGTCTTTTACGAGGACAGCTCAGCAGATCATTAATGCAAAGTTATTATTACTGACAGTCTGTCAGCCGTCATATCTGTAGTCACGACGCTCGAGAAAATCTTTTGACAGTTATTAGAAGATATGGCGTATCAGAGAAGATTGATGATGGCCACGTGGCTATTTCTTCAGTGAGCGTATGAAGTCTATACGACTCCTTCCTTCTCCAGTGCGCGTATGAAGTCTATACGACTCCTTCCAACTAAGTGAGCGTATGGATCTCACACGACTTCTTCCTCATCAAGTGAGCGTACGACTCTTGTTCAGTCAAGTGAGCGTATGAACTCCATACGACTCCTTGATGACCAAGTAAGCGTATCAGCTTTATTTTGTTTCTACATCATCCAAGTCAGCGTATAACTCTCCTTCAACGAGGCAGCGTATTACAGCAACCACATCCAGGATTACAGTCAACACACGTTCTCACGTGTCCTGTACTCAGTTATCCACTTCTTCAGAAGTTATCCAACGTGGCATCCATGCCATCAATCTCTCCTGAACATGCTCCACTACTTTCAACCGCACGCTAAGGTGTCTCCATCAGAATTTGCCACGCGTCCCTGCAGTTATGCACACGTCAAGTAACTACCTGAGCATATGCTTAAGGACAGTTATCCTGAACTCCATAAAAGAGAGTTTCTTCATCTTCATCAGACACTACAGTCAATTTCAGAGAGAACAGAGAGATTGCCCAGTTGCTGTCCAAGTTCTTCAAAGTTCGAGTCTTCTTCATCGCATCGTCCAAGGGATAAAGTAATCGTCTTCTAGATTAGATTCCTACAGTTGTAATTTTCTCAGATACAAAATAAATAAAGTAAATTTATTTATGGAAAACACCCACCACCTGGCTTGATACTGAAATGGTGATTAAGGGTTCTCCATATACTGCCTGGCAGGCTCCCCTGACAGAAGATGTGGTCAACCGTCTCTATCTGGCGCTCTGAGCAGCAAGTGCATGCTGATGCTAAGCTGATCCCTAATGTGTTGAGGATATCGTCTGTGGGTAATTTCTTTCTAATTACTCTCCATATAAGGAAGGACCACTTCTTGGGGATGCAAGTATGCCAATAGTGCGCCATGGGGTGGTTCGCCTGCCCGGTCCCCTGGACAGCGAATCTAGCCGACCTCACCGTAAATATCCGCGATGCCTCTAGCATCCATCCCAGCGCATCGGCGTCACCACGAGTTATGCCACCCTTCAAGTTTCTTTCTGATTCTAGTAATCAAGTTCTCGAAGGTGCCAACATTGGATTTCCCGTACACAAGAGGGCATCCGAGATAGTTGAACAGAGGATGAGCAACGGAAAAGGATGTTAAGTTGGAGAGGTTGTTAGCGTGCTCTCTATCGGTATTGCGGTACGCGTAGATAACTCTCTTGGAATGATTGATCTTCTGGCCGGAGCATGTAGAGTACGTTTGTAGGGTATTGTGAACCACTGCCACCGCTCCTTCATCCCCGAAGGAGAAGATGTGTAAATCGTCCGCAAAGGCCAGATGAGTGATGATAGGGCATCCGCTGGATGTGTGATAGTGCTGGAAGTTGGGGGTGTTGATCATGTTGTTAAGGTTTTTGCTCAGGGCTTCGGCTGCTATGATAAAGACAGTGGAAGATAGCGGGTTGCCATGTCTAACCCTACGATAGGATTTGAAGAATCCGACGGCGTGGCCGTTGATGGCCGTGGAGAACCACGAGTTGCTTATGGATCTCCACACGATGTTGGTCCAAGTTTTCGAGAATCCGAAAGCTCTGAAAACCCAGATCATGAATTACCAATCCAGTCTGTCGTAGGCTTTCTCTATGTCGATTTTGACAGCAATGTTGCCCCCTCTAACTGGGAATTTCATGCAGGTGATTAACTCTTGGGCCAGCATAATATTGTCCTGGATGTTCCTTCCGCGAACAAACCCACTTTGCTCCTCCGAAATGATCTTAGGGAGAATCCCCGCCATCCTGGTGGCAATAATTTTGGAGATAATTTTGTTGGTGAAGTTGCAAAGACTGATGGGCCGAAAGTCGCAAAATGACTCCGGGTTATCTTTTCTCGGGATAAGGATCAAGTTGGCACTAGAAATAGCTTTGGGGTATATAGCCCCTTCGAAGAAAGCGATAGCCGCTTCGGTGATGTCTTGCTTGATAATATCCCAGTAAGTGCGAAAGAATCCCCCCGAAAAGCCGTCCGGGCCTGGCGCACTGTGCCTGTTCAGAGCCCACACAGCTTCTTTAACATCCATGGCCGAAGGAGGACGATCCAGCTGGGCGTTGTCGATTTTGTTAATGAGGAGGGAGATTTGGTCAAGGAAGGACCTATCTTTGTGGACAGTCTCTTTGGAGAATAATTTGGAATAGAAGTCCGAGGCGGCCTCTTGGATGCTCATTTGGTCGGTAATGATGTTCCTGTTGTCATCCGTAGTACGGAGAATCAAAAGCTTCTGTCTGCATCCGTTAACGCAGAAATAAAAATACTTCGAGTTGTTATGCCCCTCACTGTCCCATTTCAACCTCGCTTTTTGCTTCCAGAAATCGGTCTCCACTTTGAGCCTGAATTTAAGCATAGCCTTGGTGAGGTTGAGGGCTCTCCTGGCTTCAACGGAGTGGTCCGTGAGGACCACAGCTTCAGCTCCGGTTATGTCGTCCTCAGCAACCCGAACGGCCTGAAAGATGTCCCCGTAGGCAAGTTTGCTCCAAATGGACAGGGCTTTCCTTGTAGCCTTAAGCTTGAAGCTCACCCAGGAAAGGGGATTAGGATGGTCCTCATGATTCCACGCTTCCCTAACGATGCCCAAGAATTGGGGGTGCTCGGTCCAGAAGTCAAGGAATTGGAATTTCTTCTTGGAAGAGTTGGTCTTATTATTAATCTCAACTAATAGCGGAGCGTGGTCAGATTCGGAGGAGTTGAGATACGACAGGTTGGTGTTGATCCCTATACCGTGCCAGAAAGCGTTCGTGAGGGCCCTATCCAGCCTGGAGTATTGGCGATGGTCCCCATCCTGCATGTTGCACCAGTTGAAGGTATTGTCGGAGAACCGAAGAGGGGCTAAGTGGGTGTTGAAGATGAAGTTGTTGAAGTTTTGCATGGCCAGAGCGGGAGGGGGGCGGCCTCCGATTTTCTCAGCACTGCATATTATCGCATTAAAGTCCCCAATGTAAATCCAAGGGGAATTGGTGTGGTGAAGGTTGATGTCAAGGAGGTCGTTCCAGAGATGTCTCCTCTCCGCAATATCGTAGCTGCCATGGACTGCAGATAGGATGGCACGATCAGGAAGTCTAGGGTGTTCAAACCAACAAGAGAGGGCCTGCCGGGAGTCCTAGATAACTCCGAATTTGATGTCCTTCATGAAGAGGATCCAAATGTCGTGTCTGCCAGCTATGGCCGACGGGAGGCCAGCTGCATCTGGATAGATTTAAGTCTTTGGGGAGGATTTTGGGTTCAAGAATAATGAGGATGTCGATCTTGTAGATTTTTCGAAGACTGGTTATTCTCCTTAATGTAGGTTTGTTCGCCAGACCTCGAATATTCAAAGAAAGAATGTTAAGCAATAATGACGTTGTAGGGGGGTTTTTGTTCCGCTTGGCGGCAGATCTGGTTTGGATGGTAGTGATTTCGGTAGGTCCTTGGTTGACCTTGGTCCCGTTAGAGGTAGATGGTCCTACCTCGGTTCAGGTGGGAAAGTCGTTGCTTGATTGCATCGTAGGGTCCGAGGGAAGACTGACCGCTTCTCCAGCAGAGTCCAGGATAGGTTTCTCTGGAGGGATAATTATGGAGTCACTGGTGCTTCCGATCAGAAGAATAGTTTGTTGGAGAGGATAGCCCGCATCTCGAAACTGAATTCCTCTCCAAACTTGGTCTGGCCCTAGAACTTCTAGGGCTTCTACAACAGGGTCTTCGATGGTGTGTAGTTGATCTGCTTTGCCTGTGTCGGTGATCATTGCTAAATTTTTTGGGTTGTGGTGACTCTCGGTGAGCGCACGGTCGTCTAGTGGAGGGATTTCCTCTGATAGGGAATCTTCGTCTCCAGGATCTAGAGCATCGAAATGGTTGGAGAGAGTGAGGGTTTAAGCGTTGAAGGGGATCACGGCTGAACTGGGGGGATGGCTCATATCTGCTTTGCCGTCACTGGAGCCGAATCTAGTGTGCGAATTCGGGCGAGGTAGAAGGTGTGGCATGGGCGTCCTTTCCTCCATTGGCATGTTGTCTTTTCGGGGGGTGTCTTCTTAAGCTCTGGATGAAGACGGTGGCAGTGCTTTGGGAGGTGGCCTCTTAGGTGGCAGTGGTTACAGTACAAAATATGGTCGTCGTAGAGGATTTGTTGGGTATGGGTCTGGTTGCCCAATTCGATAGTAATAAAATTGGGTGGTTCGGTTGTGAGATCGAGTTCTACACAGATTTTGGCTTAGTGAGCCTTAGTGAGGTTGCTGGTCTCAGGGGCAAAAGCCACAAAAGTTTCGAAGGAGTTGGCAATACGCCTGAGAGCCGCTGGGATAAAACAAATGAGAGGTAGATTAGGAAGGGTGACCCAGGCGGCTACCTTCGCTGAGTCTTCTTTGGTGCTAAAGCTTGCTGACCACTTGATGATCTTCATCTGGTGGGAGTCAATCTTACACGTGCCTTTGGACCATACGGTCCTATGGTCTAAATCGGAAGATAGGTGGAGAAAAATATGTCTGGGGTCAAGGGGAGCCACCCGGTAGTCCGTCGAGAGCCTCCAACTTGCTATCATCTCCTGCACTCTGGGGAGTTTAGGACAACCAGTCGAAAAATTGAGGATAAATGTGTGGGGGAAGGAGGTCAATAGCGATGACAATTCCAAGTCGGAGAAGGGGACCGAAGGCACTGGGGACTCCTGGGAGTACTCGATGTCCGGGAGATTGATGTTAGGGAAAAGGGGACCCTTCGAAGAAGCTAAGTCCGGACACAACTTGGCGGCGTAGGATGCTGGTGAGGCACCAGACGATGAAGGAAGCTGGGATGCTCCACAAGGCGGAGTAGGAGCAATCAAGGTTGGGGTCGGCTCGAGACGGGGGATTAAGGTGGAAGGACCTGCCACGCAAGTGGATAAGGAGGGGTTGGGAAACGCCCTGCCCACAGAAGGCGACACCTCAAGCGATCCAACAGCAGCCGGAAGAGGAAGATGGAGATCGGCTGGGACCTCCGCGGATGAGTCCCCTGGCCCGGGGGTGCTCGAAACAGGGGGGCCACATGAAAAAAAGGGGACAAACCGCAGACGCCAACGCGATAAGGGACGAATGAAGAGAGGGCTCAGGAGACGGGCCGGGGACCGACGGTGGGAGGTCGGGGGCAGAGGGAATGATGGTGGAGACAGCAGGGAGGCTGAAGGATGGAGCTGCTAAAAGGGGCAGCTGAAATGAGGCCCCAGATGATGATCCTGGGAGTGAAGGGGGGAGTCGGGAGCAAGGGAGTCGACGGGGGATGAAACAGGAGGAGTGGAGGTGTAGAGGGCCTGGGGGGATGAAATGGAAGGATGTGGGTAGGAGCTGCGAAGATCTCGAGGGAGGCAAAAGGAGAAGAGAAAGCGTAGAGTTCAGGGTGGTGGGGGGTCCACCTAAATACGAGGGAAGAGGGTAGCAGGAATGCGCGATGGAGGAGGATTACGCCGGGGAGCTTGGGGATACGAGGGAGCGCGAACTCACGAAGGGATCGGGATGACCATCATAAAATTTGAAAAGCACTCCATCACTTCGCGGATCGGAGCAGGAAAGGTGGGGTCCACTGTAGAAAGGCGCGAGAGTAGGCATGTAGTACGCCTGCAGGGGATAAAAAGGAGGGGTAGGCTCGTGGGAGCGCGTGCCCGTAGAGTGCCCGGTTAGCCCAGCGTATAGGCCAGGTAGATCTCCATTACTACGAAATAGGTGGGACCCACCGGAGTAAGGTGCATAAAAATGTACGATATACGAGAGCTGGGGATGGAAAAGTGGGGCCCACCCGAGCGGATACCTGGTAGCAGCAACTTCGAGGGCCATGTAGGGGGGAGCCCTAGGCCTGCACCGTAGGGGGGGCTCCCACCCGAGGGGGGAAGCTAGGTCGTTCGAAATTTGAAAGGGGGGATGGCGGCAAGAGATGCCCCTAGGAGCTCCCAGGCCAATGGTGGCCGGACAGGGGACCCCCTGGGCGCTGAAGGCGGGGCAAATAGGGGAAGCTGATCGAAGGAGGAGGATGAGGCGTGTGACGGTGATGAAGGGATGGGTGGGGACGGGGGAGGCCAGGATCCTCTGGGCGGGCTGACGGGAGGACAAAGCAACCGGAAGGGGCGGGGAAGGACGGAGATCTAGAGGCTGGAAAGTGGGGAACGGAGGAGGGGGGTGGCCAACCATGGCCAGGCAGTCGGCCGGCCAGGGTTGCGCCATCGGACGTCAGCGAGAGGAGAATGGACAGAGGGGAACCTAAGGGCTCCCAAGGAAGGAGGAGCAGCCTATATATATATATATATATATATATATATATATATATATATATATATATATATATATATATATATATATATATATATATATATATATATAATTTTATTTAAAAAAAATATATATATATAATTTTATTTTTATTTTATATATATATATATATATATATATATATATATATATATATATATATATATATATATATATATATAATATATATATATATATATATTTTATATATATATATATATATATATATATATATATATATATATATATATATATATATAGTTATAATAAAGAAAAAAGAAATAAAAAAATAAAAAATAAAAACAGCAGCAGCAAACTAATCCTAACCCGAGCTCCCCACAGCCGCATATAGCCCAACCAGAGCAATAGGAAACCCAACCTCCTCCCCTGTTCGTGCGTATAAAAGAGGAGGAGGGACAAAACCCTAACCCTAATTTATAATTGCGGCCACCGGTCTCCTTTGTGCCACCCAGACGACCCACGCCATTACCCCCACCACGCACGCAGCCCTGCTCGGCAGCAGCAAGCCGCCGCCCCAGAGTAGCGAGGACAGGAACAGCAGTTGCAACATCCCTAGAAGCCGATTTCATGGAAGGATTTCTCCATCTCCGAGACATGATTTTTCTAATCGTCTTCACCGGTACGTCACCAACCTATCCCTCTCTGAATACCTTCAATTAAACTTTAACAAAACGCATTGGGTAACCCAGAAAATCCCTCCAAAAATGAAGGAAAGTCACAAAAGTTGTGTTCTTTTCTAACAATTTTTGATGTCAGAACCCCTGTTTTGGAGGACATTTTTTGGACTTAATAGTAAAAGTTTTTGAGAAACAATTTTAAATAGTTATTAACAACATATACGAGAACGAAACCTTTTTTACGGATCTTGATTTCATCTAATATGTGGGAAGTTATTTGATTTCAAAAATCATGAAAAACCTATTTTCGAAAAACTGAAACTCTAGAAAATTCCTCCGATACGACGTACGTCCCGCCAATCCGGGCGACGTGGTCGCGAACCAAAAGCATCGAAAGGTGCGTATCGGCTTCATGGATTTGTGGGCTTTGACGAAATTCAAATTGGTCGCATTGCGCGATGAATTTGATGCGCATCCGTCGAACTTTACCGTATCGGTCTCTGTGCAAATTTTCTAATTACTTTGTGCACATTCGTCAGACCGAGACGAAACTTGTGCCAACAGGGCCGTATTGTTTTTCTAGTCCTATATGGCAAGTTTGTTCCGATTCTAAGACAGTTGACCAGATCGCTGTTTCGCGGGCCCCACGATCCGACTCAACGGGCGATTTTGTGCACGGTCCACCGGAATCCAACTTTGGACATATGGTTACGTTCGTATCATCAAAACGAATCCATAGAAATATAGTTTGATGACTTTAGAGACCATTGACTCTGGCACGCTTTTCGGTGCAAAGTGGATCCAACGTCGGATACCGTTTTGACCCAAAATTACCGTTTTGTCCCTATGTCCAGAATTGGACTTAAGGATAGGAAATTCTAGCTAATTTGACTATTCTGAGAACGTTGGTAATGTCTATTTCAGTATCTGAAGACTGTTGTACGAGTTTGACTATTGTGGCACATTGAGTGGTTTGGATTGTCAGTTTCACCAGCAAAGGACCACAAACGAGTATAGTTTATTTTCTGTTTTCGATATTGATTTTTACTATACTTCACTGTTGGCCATTGGTTATGTGGTTTTTGTCATTTTTATATTCTGTCATATTTTGTTGAGTCGGGAATGAGAAGTATCAAGGATGTGCGATCCGACCGTAGACATTGTTTATTTTCTGCAAGTAGACCTCGTAGACATTGCTTATTTTCTGCAAATAGACCTCGTAGACATTGTTTATTTTCTGCAAGTAGCCCTCATGGACATTGTTTATTTTCCATACAAGTAGACCTCGTAGACCTCGCGGTGTAGTGTCCCAGACTGATCACATATCAAAGGTACTTCTAACAGTTGGGAAGGTATTTTTATTTATTTATTTGCAGTTAATTTTTTCGTCTTTTATTACGTCTTTTTCTGTTTATTTTTAAAACATATAATTGATGTCTAATCTCTGCTTTATAGTCATTTTTATATATTAGAACTATATTCAGTGAATTGTACTCGTTCCATTCCTGACTGGAAACCAAAATTTTACAGATTAGTCCGCGGCTGCCTTTAGCATCGGATTTGGGAGACATGGGTATATGCGGAGGCCGAACCTAGAGGCTAGTGACATAGTTAGTATTCATGTAGTTGCTTTTTTTATAATTTTGTGAGACATTGTACCTTGTATTCAAATATAAATCTTGTAATATGTTATATATTTTATTTAATAATGTGAATGAGCAATAAATATTATATTTTTTGATTTTGAGCATCTTGGCCGTGACAGCGTTCTTCCGCCGACTCTGCGGCGTAGGCTGGCTTGGACACGTCTCGTATCCAAAAAAACGGGTGCGAGTCGTGACAAGTTTTTTTTGGTGGCCCATACAGGTCAGTTTCTGCAAAATATTGGAACTCGTGATGGTACATAAGTTAGTCGTACTATTGCGAGCCTGCGACTAGAAAATGGTCATTCATAACTTAGAGTTAAATTGATTTAAGAGAATGACTAGGACTAGAAGTCCCTTGTTCTAATTGGTCGTTGGGTAGTTAAGGTTGTCAGATAGGCCATGCAATTTAGATGAGGTGTTATTAATTTTAATAGTTTTTAGATCCCCATAGGTACTTATTACCTCTTGATATGACGATATTATCCAATATGGATAGATTATTCACTTGGTGAGACAGGGATTCATAGAATTAATGATCTAACCTTGATAAATTGTTCAATTACTTCTCTTTGCCTCTTTAGATATCATCCTCATATCTTAGTCTGAATTGCCTATTTAGTTCCTATTTTTTTCTAAGAATTATTATTTTTATATAATTTTTGATTATGTTATCCATATACGAACCTCGAGTTAGTTCCATTCAAAGTTTTTCCTCAATGGTTTGAATACACATGAAATAGATACTAGAATGTTTGTAATCCTTTTGCCTTCAGTTATTTCCTCCCTGTTAAATCTTTTATTTAAAGGGTTGTGACTGATAGGACAAATACTTACGCTTTATTTCATAGTCAACTTGTTTGAATCTCTAGAAGCTCATAAATTTTTACAGATATAGTTACATGAAGGTTAGTTAACTCATAATGGCAGGACAACAGCGCACTGTCGCCATTTATTTGAATTATGGAGACTATGGACTCACTGCATCCAGCAGCGTACTGGCGAGGCACGACCCCTATAGTTGAAATTAGTTTAAAAAAATATAGGTTATAGAATATTGCTAAAACTATGGCTGGTGGTCCTCTTTTGATCGTAGTTACCCTTGAGTCAATATTAGATAGAGTTAAGAAATGTTCGATTTTGTATCATCTTTGAGTTACGAAACCAAGGGTTTACCACAGCTAGAGTATACGGGCGAGGCATAATCCTCGGTGAAATAATTTCAGACATGATTACAAGTTTAAGATACTATAGAGGATAGAAAAATGTCCTGTGTGTCCCATAAGATCCAAATCCAATACTAGTGAAAGTTCTGTAAGTTGGGTAGCATGTCTTCCAACCTAGCATTTCGTTGTCCTTGTGATCTATTGAAGAGGTAATTGACTGACACTAATAGGTTTACCTGGAATATAGCATTTAGAGGTCCATAACCCATTAGTCGACTAAGGCCTTATAGATAAGAAGATAGTAGAAAGACTGTATAAGCAAGAACACCAGGTAAGGTTTGATTCTCACAAAACTCGAACTACTTGTGCCTTCGTTCAAAAATCTCACATACTTGTATTTTGACTATCTTGACCAATGCTGCTATTACAACCTAGTTTTGCAAGCTTACTCTTTTATCGAGCTTGATTCAAGATATATGTTTATTGGAGACGCCTGCTAACATATTGTCTAATCAGAATCGATGTATTACGGTCTGATCAACCTTAGTGCACTTGGTTCGCTCTTCCTCTGATTAATCTACGTGGATTAAGACGTAGATGTCTCTAGGATCTCATTCGCGATCGTATTGACAATTCCTCTTAAATTAGACCTTTCCTTCGAATCATGTAATTGTATTCAGTGACATCCTTTTTGAGCTCTTTAATGTTTTTGTCTTCCACTAATTTGGAAAGATGAAAGCTCGTAATTGGTAGATAGATACAGAGTATCTCTCATGGCTATAATAGTTGTATACACAAGTGTAGCTACCATCGGCCAGCCATGTGATTGAGTTATTCGTTCTCCTCTTGACCCTCAAACTCCTATTGTGACCTTCTAGCCATCTGAATTTGAGAATGATTAGGATTTTACCCTTAGTCAAAATGCCAACCTAGGAGACTATCTCTTCTCAAGAAACCAATTGTTGTGAGTCTCAAATTAATTGCTTGAAGCTTGCTTTAACTAGTAACCCTCAAGCCTTAACCCAACCTTTCCTCGACCAAAGCCCACAGTTTAGACATGAGATGAATAAACAAAGATAAGGACAATCATTTACCATGACTGTGGTAGACGCCCATCCCGAGATTGGTTTCCAATAAATATTACCCTAGTTATGTAAATTTTATTAGACCTAATTAGTATTGGAACACCACAGTCACTAGCTTAGCCAATACCATAGCTTAAATACCATGTCATATTATAATATACCAGTTGTCTACAGCAATACTTTATCACTACAACTCTTGTAACAATAGTCTGACAGGCTTGACACCAATAGAGATTCACGACTCAGTTGTTAGAAATCTTTTCATATGATGTGCCTTATAGTTGGTTACCCCATCGATAACTCTTGTATACTGTGGATGAGTAGATCATTCTATTTTATCGACCATGTGTCGTTGTACACACTCGTTTTCCATTTATTGAGGAATGATCCTTGACTTGACTTATATCTATCGTATCCCGTTACGCCATGCCTTATCCTTTATTAACAAGAGTCGGGGTACAATACCCGGACTTTGGAATTCTTCTAACCTCATTATTCCTAAAACTATGTCCTAGCTTCTAAGATGAGTAGACTGTAAGCCTTCTAAAATTTTGGTATATACGAGGATTACCGATTGATTATAATAATTTCCATTAGGATGATAATTAGTGCCCCATGGACTCCCACTTTCCATTTAGATCATTTTGTGTCCCCGGCCGTGTCATTAACAATCGGAGCACGAGACCAGCTGTTACCTTCCAACAAATTTCATATGCAAGACATAGATGACTCCACCTTTATGTAGACATATCATGTCCCACTTAAAAATGCCCCTTGTACTCTATTTTTATGGTACGACTTTCAGGTCAAAAGGACTAGCTATAACCCTTACCATAATACCGGTAAACTTTCCGACTACAATTAGAGACTCAACATCGACTCAAACCTTTCGACCCAATATATGGCTGTGATCTACTCGAAGCCTACTACGCACATGTCCCTAGTGTGCCACTCAATTGTGTCTTCTCATGCTACTTAACCACAAAAGTCACTGGAGGCACATCTTCAAGGCTTACAGAACCTATTTAACCAATCCGACTGCCCATCTAGCTCAACCACTTGGGTGGAAACCTATTCTAGGTTACCCTAACCTAGTAGAAATAGTTTTATGATTGGGATCTTGTCCAGTCAATATATATTGAAATCCAGGGTTCATCCAACCAACAATTGATGTCCAATAGGGAAACCATTAAGACCTATTAAAACCCATCCATACATACCACCATATTTGGACTATAAAATCGAACAATTTGAAGTAGGTCCCTATACCTATTATGTAGTCTCTACCTCTTAGAATGTGAGGTCATTCATAAACCTTATTCCATCTACCTGAAAGTCGCGATACGACTTTGTATTGTATTTATAACCCTTGTTCGTGTGTTTAAATAACCACGAAAAGGATCACAATCTTAATTTCTAAAATTCTGTTCTATTATGGAACCTTGTTTAGATTAATTTCGAGAATGGAACTTCTGTATTGTACGGATTGTAAGCTCCTATAAAAAATGAAGGGTTCTTCGATTTAGCAAGTGACTGGACTAGAGTAGTCCACTCTAGCAAATAAGTCAATGGTTCATAGACTTTCTTTCTATCTGCAGCATTGGTTACTCTCTACCGCGCTTGAAACTTCATAATTGCTCTCGATTATTCTTCTTCATCTTTCTATCCTTCCTATTTCAGAGCGATGAATGGTCATGCTTATTAGAATTTACCAATACTTCTTAGCTACTTGTGTAAATTTGTTGTTTGATAAATTTTTGGTTGCTTGATAAATAGAAGAGGATTATTGATGCCATATGCAGTAGATATCTGCAGGTAGGATTGTTAGCAACTACTTAGAAGATTATAAGATTTTAGTTTTGAGGAGTAGTGTGACCAAAGGTGGGTAGAAGTCCTAGAGGTTATGTAGTTACAAAATGGCTAGGAGGAGGATATAAACTATTTCGAAGAATTAAAATCTAAGGAGATTAAGGTTAAGGTAGACTTTCTTTTTGAATTTTAAGGATTAGTTATGGATTAGAATTTCAAGGACAAAATTATTTTAAGGTAGGTAGATTTGTAGCTCCCCTTTCCGGAAGGTGGGTAGATTTGTAGCTCCCCTTCCCGAAAATTTTGAAATATTTTTTATTATTATTTATTTTTTTGAATGGTAATTTTTTAAATTTTATAAATAATTACTTAATTAATTATTACGGTAGATGACTTTAGCTGTAACGCTCCAGTCCCAAAATACGTAGGACTAGAACGTAATCATGCCAGCTGTATACATACGAAGTATATGGACCCTCGTATATATACATAAGCTATAAAATGCAGTAACCAAGGCACTAAATCTCATCCACAAAGATAAATATGATATAAAAGCAACTTTGAATTTCTCATGTATACAATCGTTGGGCGGAGATAAAGTCCACTACCAACTAATTTTAATAAAAACGAAACATACAAGGAAATGAATTTAGTAGAGCAAGGAGATGACGATCCAAGAGCAACATCTCGATGAACAGATCATGGCCTTAGCTAGAGCACCTGCAGGAATCATAAGAGCACACACCTGGCGAGATAACCAGGTCCTCAGAGGGACGTAACAAGATACATCAACATGCCATATAATACTGAATATAAAATATGCCACAATCAAAGAAAGTGACACGACACAATAAAGTAATCTAACCAAACTAAAGTAAACATGCAGTGAGAACAAACCTTTCGTCGCATGAGCCCCGGCTGTAATGGGATCTAGTATAGTCCCTACTTGGGCACCAGTGACCGAGAGCATGACGTTGAAAAACGACAGTGGCCAACCTGAGAGGCTCATACCCGTATCTCCAGCGGAGCTTCCGGGTTATAAGGGAAGTGCAATAGAAGCCCATACGACAAGAAAATGTTCTCCCCACCCAATGTACCTATCATGACGCATCCACGACCATGTAACACTACTAACTGTCAAGTCTTCTACACACAACTATTGACAGTTAGACCTAACGCACGTCCTGCACGCATCAGTGCCAACACGCAAGTCCGTAGACTATATGCTACTCATAACTCACACATCTCGTGGCACAACAGTGTCAAGGTTTATGCAATACACTAAGCTAGTGGTAGTCCCTTAACTCTAAGTCCATATGCAATCAAAGGTAAATAACAAGGTATAACTAATATCACTGAGCAGGCAGTAATCAAGAACTAGAAATAAATGAACAGTGATATGTAATAAATAAAATGCAACTAATTTATAAACAGTAAATTATGGAAAGGTATCTTGCCTGGTGTGTCGCCTGATGTGGTGCGATAATCCGACAAGTTATGTTTGTCCAGTAGCCATGTCATGGTGCAGAGGTCCAAGGTCGCAAGAAAATAGAAAAGATGATCAGTCGCAATCAAAGATATTTGAGGAAATTTGTGTAATAAATATAACTTATTTTTAGAAAATTATTTATAATTTGGAAACTATAATTTTATTAGTTAAAATAATGAATATTTGAAAATCTAGGAATCATTTGTAAACTTATTAAAATACACTATTTAGGTAAAAATTAATATTAAGTTTAGATATAAAATTATACATAAAGATTTTTAAAATTCTACATCGTAATATAATACAGCTAGAGCCCAAGCTTAATATAACTTTGTTGCAAAGATATATTTCAATCTCAAAATATATATATATATTGGTAAACATTATAGATATATTTTATTAAATAGTAATGATAATACTAATGTTTTAAGAAAACAATAATAATTTTAATGATAATATTAATAATACTTAATAATGATAATAATAATAATAATGGTATTGAAAATATAACTACTGATATTAGTGATAATAATAAAAACTAATAATAATAATATCAGTAATAAATAATAATAATAATAATAACCAAAGTTATATATATTAATACTAATAATAATAATAATAATAACAATAATAATAATAACTAATAATATCTTTAACTGATCTTTTACTTTCCTCCCCCCCCAAATATTACACGAAAGAGAGAGAGAGGAGGTTCTTACCAGCGGATGGCCGCCGGCCGGAGGCGCGGCTTCCTGCGGCGGGGCGTCACCGAGGGAAGCTCGGGGCTGCGCGCTCGGGCGCGACGGCGGATCTGGTGGACGTGCCGGAGCGGCCCTCAGCGATGGGGTCCCGTACGGGAGCGGCCAGGGGCGGAGCTCGCGGGGTCGGTCCTCGACGAATGTCGGCTGAGGCGGATGCGTCGGGCGGGGATGATCGAGACCACGGCGGCGCGTTCGGGGCTGCGCGCTCGGGCGTGGCAGCGGTCGTAGGCCGACGGGGGAGCGCGAAAGGGCGGAGGAAATCCAGCGTCGTGGCAGCACGCGGAGGCGGCGCGGCGAGTAGTTCACCACCGGACGGGGCTCTGGGATTTGGTCAGAGCTCGCGGCGCGACTGTCGGCGCCGGCGGCGGGGAGCCTAGGGCTTCCGCGTGGGTGGGCGGAGCTTGGTGATGGCGGTCGGAGCAAGGTGACGCGGCGTGGCGCGGCGGTCCCTGGCACCGGTGGTCGCTTGGTTCCCGGTGACGTCGGGTGGAGGTGGTGACCGGCGGCTCATCCTGGCTCGCGCTCGACGGAGGTTCGGGTTCTTCTTTCTTTTCTTCCTGTAGTTTTTGGTCTTGTGTTGGTGTTTTGGGGGGTACGGCGGTGACGGATTCTGGACTGGAGGTGGTAGTGGTGTCGAAGATGACAGGAAGGCGGGGCGCCACTGTTGGGTTCGGACACTGGTGGCTGGTTCGGAGGGTTTGGCGGAAGTCTGTTGATGACGGTGGAGGGGGCTGTATGACGACGGTGGTTACCGACCTGGGTTGGTCGGGGACAGGCTGCCGGATCACGGCAGTTGGGTCATGGTGAAGGCAGAGAAAGCTGGTGGTTGGTTTGGTGGTGTTTGTAGGAGTCGACATGGTGAGGGACGGTCAGTGGCGGGGAGATGGGTTCCAGGTCGAGGGTGGCCGAGGTGGTGGTGTGCTTAGTGTGTGGTGGTGGCAATGGGGGTGGCAGGACGGAGAGAGGAGCGGGTGAAGGTGGACGGGTTAGAGGGATAGGGATAGGGATAGGGATAGGGTTAGGATTTTGCTGGTGTCGGGGTGTGTCCGACACGGATAAGATATTGTAATTGTAAATATGGAATAAGATGGGATGGGCACAGACACGATGCACGAACATTTGTGGAGGATTTTGTGGAGAATTGTCTTGTGGAAAAACAATGGAGGAGTACCTGCCTATTTATAGGATGTGGGAATTCCCATTAGAATAGAATTAGGAGTAGTTTAAATCCCCTTTTAAATAAATTTAAAATAAATCAGATCCAATCCAAATACTAATCCAAATTTAAATCTAATTAAATTTCTAGTATAAAATCAATGAGATAAATCAAATTTCAAATATTTAACGATTTAAATAAATCCAAATACAAATCGAGGTTTAAATCGCCATAATAATTCCGAAATATATTTTCCAAAAATACTAATAAAATAATTTCAAAAATACATTATTACTCAATAAATATTTTCTAATGTCCAAATGATATTTACATAAATCTACTTTTCCAATATACCATTTTATAAAAAATATTTATTATTATAACTATGTAAATAAAGGTTTTATAAATAAAATAACAAATTTGGAATTTTGGGACGATAACTAAAATACTTGTTATATATATATTTTTGAAACTATAAAAATAAGAAAATGTTTTTTCTAAAAATATGTACGCTCGCACATATTCGCACTCGTCGAGCAATTTCAAAAAATAAAATTTTGTGCGCGACGTAAAATACGTACAATACCAAATTTTTAAATCAGTACCAAAATAAAATAAATAAAAAAATCAGTAGAAATTTAGGGGTTTTACATTAGCCATGGTGGAGTTTTGAAGTACAAGACGGCTAGGAATCATGGCACGGATAGTGCAGCGGCGTGCTTTGACTAGTGTATTAGCCCAGATAGGGAAGGCCCAGCCATGAGTAAACCAGGCCAAGTTGCGACTTAACCCT
>JANAVB010014563.1:0-94623 GCA_029216955.1 Iris pallida | reverse complement strand
TTTCTTATTGGTCGTGCCTTGATTGAGTCGTGCCTTCGTGTCTTGAACCTTGAAGCTAACCTACGAGTCCACAATAGGTAGGAGGGTTAGTAGTTATTGGTCCACACCTGCGAGTCCACACTAGGGACGAGGGTGATGCTAGCCTGCGAGTCCACACTAGGGACGAGGGTTAGTAATAGATGCTAGCCTGCGAGTCCACATTAGGGACGAGGGTTAGTAGTATAGGGTTTACGTCTGCGAGTCCATACTAGGGACGAGGGTGATGCTAGCCTGCGAGTCCACACTAGGGATGAGGGTTAGTAGTAGATGCTAGCCTGCGAGTCCACATTAGGGACGAGGGTTAGCAGTATAGGGTTTACGCCTGCGAGTCCATACTAGGGACGAGGGTGATGCTAATCTGCGAGTCCACACTAGGGACGAGGATTAGTAGTTATTCAAACCTGTGAGTCCACACTAGGGACGAGGGTTTGAGTATTCGTTTCGGTTATCCGTTGACATCTTGACATGAGTTCTCTAGTTCATGTTCAGCAGTTCATTTTTGTGTAGACAGTGTATAGATTCGTGCTTATTCATTACTCAGTTTTACTTGTTTATCCTATATTTTTCTCCATGCATAATAAAATGTTAGAAAGGCTCATTTTTATGTATCTTGCTAGTCCTCTGAGGACCTGATGATCTCTTCACGTTTAGCGACTACATGGAGTTAGTTAGCAGAGCAGGATGATAGAGGATTGCGATGTATGATACAGGTATTTGTTTGTGTTATTTCTTCATTATCTTCTTGTGCTTTATATTCAGTACCATGATATACTGCTTATTTATAGACTCATATCATTCTTGGAGTCTAATCGAACAATATGCTAATGGGCTACAGACCATGACCCATACTTGTTCATTCTTGATTATATGATTCATGTGGATTGAGATATAGTTTAGATTAGACATGATACCCATGACCTTGACAGCTTATACGTACTCGAGTCGGGCTGGAGTCCGCTCGATACGTAGCTGGCTTGCTCACGAGCTCGCATCCGAAAAGCGGGAGCGGGTCGTGACACATGGCTTATGACTTCATGACTTAATTAGTCATAACTTAAGCCCATGGGCCAATTTAGGAAACCCTAACCCTAATTTTTGCAACTTATGACCAGTCACTAGGGCTCTCCTCCCTATAAATAATCTCCTCTTTGAGTTCTTGCCTCTTTTATTTCATTCCAACACTTGAAGAAAGAAAAAGTATTTTTCCCCCTTCCAAAAATTTCCATTTTATTCATTTGATCTCCTTTTAATCCTTGTCTTTTGCATTAGGTTCTAATTTATGTATGTCTATCATTTCTGGAGATTAATCTCAGCTTTAGGACAATTTGGGGGCATTTGGCCATCAAGAAGAACACCCCCCATTTGAAGCATTTTCTTGCAAATTGCACCTATAGGTAAAACCCTTAAAATTGCATTATTATTTTGATTTCTTTGCATATTAGGCTAGGTTTAGGTGTCCCCTAGCTGTACCTCGAATTTGGGTGGATTTTGTGTCCGTTTGGTGTCCGTATCGGACACGTGTCATAGGGTATGTTAGGTGTTCGACGAAATGCCTCTAAGGATTGAATTTTCATATTTTCCAAAACTAATTACATGTTTTCGAAGCTTTTGGTGTGTAGATTAATTATTTTGAGGACTGAGCACGATTCGATGCATAATTCGTGTCCAAATTGGACACGTATTGTCGTACAACACTGTGCACTGGCCTGGTGCGGCTGTCCTGCTCCTCGGGTGCCATTGCGGACACGACACGACACGAGACACCACAAAAATTTGTGGGGACATGCGGGCACCTACTGACGTCCCCCCCATAAAATTTTGCTGGTTCTCGATCAGTGTGCGCGGAGAAATCAACCGCGCACCGATCTTGCACTGTTCGTGCACGCAGTGCGCGTCCCCTGCTGCCCGAGTGTCCTGTAGGACATGACACAGATTCGTATGGCATAATTTTTGGTTGACACGTACAGGCAATCACTGTCAGCATGCACACCAATTTTGAGGTGAGTTCGTCGAGTAGGTTGTGAGAAATCACACGCGCACGGGTTCTTCACTACACTGTACACACTGTAAATCCCTCTCTGATACACGACTCAAACTCGGACATGACATGACCTCGACTAGATTCAGCCACCCTAAGACCTAGCCCTAGACCTACCCTAGCCACGTGCATGAGCACGAGACTCCTCGTGCCACGCGTCGAGCTCTATCCTCCTTGACATGGCTGCACGAGGTCACAGCTTCACTATTTGCTGATACTTAGAAATTCACACATTTTGACACATCGTGTCCTATTATTGGACACGTCTGGCTTCTTAGGACACATGGGGTATGCCTACACCTCTGTACTCGAGATTTGGGTTCTTGAATTTAACTGATACAAGAGAATGTAGGGTTGAATGGGTTTCGATATTGTTGTTACTGATACATTGTGATATATGCACTATTTCCTGGGAATGAACTATGATATTCTCCTAATTAGTTGGTTCAAATGACCATGTGACCTTTCTATCCTTGCTGAAGTTAAGTTCAATAGTATTTATGATAGGTGTTAGGTTTTGGTTTCGAATGAGTTTGTACATGAAGACTGAAATACCCAAACTGTCAAATGCACTGAGTTCCTGTTTTGAAATTCTGAAATTAAATCCTATTCTAAACTAATTTCCCAGTTTAATTTCCATGATTAATTCGATTACACATGTGTATTAGGCTATGTTAATGTTGGTTATTGATTGGGTAGGGTTTTAGATTTTGATATGGGGTTTTGGACTGTTTGTTGAGATGTTGACTGATACATGATTCAGATTTTAATTCCTGAATTTAATTTCCCACTCTAAACTGAAATTGATGTTCAATCTACATGTTTAAATTCATGGGCATATGAAATAGCTACTGATAGTTTGGTTCTTACAAGATAGATTAGGTTCTTACACTAGAGAAAAAATTCGATTAGTTGGGCTGTGCAATGGGCAGTCCAATGCATTCCTGTATTTTTTGAATTCCTGAACTTTTATCCCTCTTTCTAAAACTGATTTGAATATTTTAATTTAGCCATGTTAAATTATTATACAATGTATTAATGCACTGTTAGTGATTCATGATTAGTTGATATTATCAAGGTGAAGAGGGGGTTTTCGAATTTGATTGGTGGGGTAATGAAAATGTCATTGAACTATCAACCAAATTCTGAGATTACACTAGCTGAATTCCTGAGATTCCAAATGAATCCATCTAATTATCTAGACTATGTTTATGTAGATATCTGAATAGAAACCCATTCACATGACTGCTACATGTGTGAACCTCCATGCCATTCAAACTGAAATCTGAGTGTGATACACCATGACACACACACACCCATGCATTACATAAAACCTGAGAACCTCTCCCCTGTTAAGCTATCACCCCTTCCCTTACCCTATTAATCCACACACACTGCCATTGCTGAGAACTGAAATGTATTGACACACATGTGTCAAAACTGAGAAATTATACTCACATTACACACACATAATGCTAAAACACACTGTTAGCTGATTTTCTAAAAACCTGAGGCTGAGATGATTCTCATTCCTACTCTACACATATACATAATGTTGGAACACACACACACAGCCCCTTTCCCCTCCTCTATATGTATAGATGTATGTAATGTATATGAAGCATGTTTTAATGTTGCCATTGGGGATGTGGGCTTTGACAGGTTAGTTGACAGTTGGGGATATGGGTTATGTGAAATTAGATAGTGTAATTCACTATATATATGTGCATGTGTATTGCCTATATAGGATGTTATATGTATGCATGATTTATGTCTTGGATTATAGGTTTTGGAAATACATATATGTGGATAGGTATTGAGGGTTAGATAGTATTGGGTAAGGAATAGGTTATACATCATAGAGTAGATAATGGTTATTATAGGAGATTAGCTTACTTTAGAGTTGACCAATATTGGACTGTTGACCAAAGTCAACATTAAGGCCTAAATGTGACCAATTGACCCTTGCTAGCCTAAGTTTGACCAGTTGACCAAGATAGCCTTGTTGTTGACCTAGTTTGACTAGATGTTGACTTGGTTTGACCCAGAGTTGAGCAAGTTTGACTTTGACCTAATTTGGCTTAGAAATCATGTAGATTGTATCGTAAACTTTATTTACCTTATTTTAAACATGTTATAACCCATACTGCTCTATTTAGAATATTGTGACTCCGGTACAGACATCTGATATTACACTACTCTTTTCAGAGTAGCAGGCGAGTACATTCTCTGATAATTCTTCCATTTACTTGTCGTTTACTATATTTCAGTTGTAGCTAGTTCTATCTGATTCTCTATTTCAAACACGATTTGATATTGCTGGATCCATTTCATGCAACACTCACTTATTTAAGTCTGGCCTCTTTTTCTGGAACCACCTACTGGAACCACCATGGAATCATTTACTGGAACCATTCGTGTACAGGTTGGACTTATACCGATTTTGTGTCAGATTATGGATTCACTCGTACTTGCTGGGCGGAGAAAAATTAGAATAGGCATGTGAACATACCCAAATACTGGAACCACACCCTTGGAATTATACTGGAACGATATCCATCCCACACTTGGACGAGTGTGCGGTGTGCCGTATTACCTACAGCCGTTCACATGTCGATCTCGATATTTTAAAATACACTGTTAGAGTATAGGCTGGACTCACCCTGGAACCTTTGATCACCAACTGGACTCACCTTATACCGGACTCATTGTACTGGAACCACCTGGTATCAGATTCATGTTGTCTGGATTTACTTGGATTTTGTACTTGTTTACATTTACTATCTGGACTTATTATATACCTCAGTTCAGCTAGATTTATTTTACAGTCTTTATTGCCATCATTCTTCTCTTGTTTTAGTTACTTTACTTTCCTTGTGTCTTACTACTTCTCTATACCATCACCTAAATATAAACTGCCATATTCATCAATAAAACTGTTTATAACTGCTTTATAGTTCTCTGTCATTTACTTGGGTATTCTAGATGAGATTGTGTTCGTTCCTGTCCTGACTGGACCTGTTGAAAATTTTACAGATGATTGCCCTGAGGAAACGTGCCCTACATATTATGGATCAGGAGATGGCTTAGCTACCTTTGGCCCCGACACTCAGGAGTGATCGGGAGATTAGCTAGTTGTTTGTTTAGCTTTTATGTTTTAGAACTGGAGTTGTATATAAGTTGAGATTTGTAGTTGAGATTGTCTGAGATTTATTATTTAGTTGTTGGATTTATTTCTGTTTTTAGTCTTTAGTTATAACTTCTGTGATATCTTATCGTTCTTAGACTGTGATTGAGATTCATTATATCTATACTTGTCCTCCGTTCGGAGTTGAGATTTGACAAGTACATTATATAATTGCATGAGTTGTTGATTAGATAGTAACCTAGGACAGCGTTCTACCGCCGACACTACGGCGTAGGCTGGGCGTTGTTACGTGCTCATACCCTCACAGTGGGTGCGGGTCGTGACATATTTTTAGTGGTGGCCCATACAGGTCGAGAGTTGCATTAGTACGATATTGTGGTGGTACGACGACTTAGTTGTACTGCTGTGAGCTGTGATAGGATTGAGAGATAGGCTTTAACGGAGATATACTCAATCACAGTTAGGACTACTTGAGAAGATTCCTGGGATGACCCTTAAGAATCTTATTATAAACTATCTCAAAATTTGATTCTGACAGTATCTGTCTATCTTCCTTGTTCATCGTTGAATTTGATTCTTAGTATTCATTATTGACTTGATTTTCTACCAAGATAATATTATGGGCTAGGTTGCCTCAGTCATGGAATCTAGAGTCTTCTACAGCCATATCAGCTGGTTGGACGATGAGATAGAGTCTGATTTTGGATATATTTCTCGGGTGTGGGAATTTAAAGTTTTCGCAGAAAAGCTAGGACAATACAAAAATTTTAAATACCAGGATTCTAGAGGTATGTACAGTTTATGTGTGACGCTATGATTATCGCAGCCATACTTACTGGTGTGACGAGGATTCTGGTAACATGGTTCTGGATAGACGGTATGATTATCAGATTGCAGAATAGATACCATATAGATGGTGCCATAGTATAATTGAGTGGAATAACAGGGTGGATATTACTTGAGTGTCATGGATTAGATAGAGGGATCTAGGCCACCTGTAGCACAGCATCGTGCCCCGCACCATCAGAGGGATACACCCAGAGGGGCAGAGCTTTTGCGCTGACAGTCGAGTAGACCGACGCTACGGGTGACGAGTTTGCAGGTCTGTCCTTCATGTTTTTCTTTCCATCTTGTGTGTGATTTCATTAGTACCTGTCAGGATGTTTGTACTGTGATAGATAGTATAGTGACCCTGATCAAGACCGTAATATCATGACCAGTAGGATTGTGTAGCATGTTAACTATCAACCTTGATTGTTGGGGGCTTGACCTAGAAGGGGTGCGATCATTTTAATTTCGAGGACAAATTTTTCTAAGGGGGGTAGGATTGTAAACCCAGTTTTTCAGATGAGAGTAATTTTGAAATTTTGTAATTATAACATTTATTTATTGATATTTGTTTCACATTATAATTTTTGGTGATTTTTAATATTTTTTTTAAACTATTTAAAAATTGGTTTAAGTCATGACTTGTGATTTGATGTGCTCAGTGAAACCCTAGAGACTGCATGACCTAGAGCCTATCCATGTCATTAGGATGATTTAATTATCATTTTTAGCCTAGGGGTAATTTGGTCATTTTGGCTTATTTGAATTTTTTAATTAATTTAATGAATTGGTGAATTCTAGTTTGACTTTACTTGTTGAGACCTATGGACTAGCCTAGAACCTAACCCTAGCCATGGTAACCCTAGTCTAACTTGAGTTAACCCATTTTAGTCATTAGAGATTAGTTTTAGAATGAGGAATTTTGTTTAGTGAATTTAAGTCATGGCTTATGACTTCATGACTTAATTAGTCATAACTTAAGCCCATGGGCCAATTTAGGAAACCCTAACCCTAATTTTTGCAACTTATGACCAGCCACTAGGGCTCCCCTCCCTATAAATAATCTCCCTTTTGAGTTCTTGCCTCTTTTATTTCATTCCAACACTTGGAGAAAGAAAGGTATTTTTCCCCTTCCAAAAATTCTTATTTTATTCATTTGATCTCCTTTTTAATCCTAGTCTTTTGCATTCGGTTCTAATTTCTGTATGTTTATCATTTCTGGAGATTAATCTCAGCTTTGGGACAATTTGGGGGCATTTGGCCATCAAGAAGAACACCCCCATTTGAAGCCTTTTCTTGCAAATTGTACCTATAGGTAAAACCCTTTAAATTGTATTATTATTTTGATTTCTTTGCATATTAGGCTAGGTTTAGGTGTCCCTAGCTGTACCTTAAATTTGGGTGGATTTCGTGTCCGTTTGGTGTCCGTATCAGACACGTGTCATAGGGTATATTAGGTGTTCGACGAAATGCCTCTAAGGATTGAATTTTCGTATTTTCTAAAACTAATTACATGTTTTCGAAGCTCTTGGTGTGTATATTAATTATTTTGAGGACTGAGCATGATTCGATGCACAATTCGTGTCCAAATCGGACACGCATCGCCGTACGACACTGCGCACTGGCCTCGTGCGGCTGTCTTGCTGCTCGGGTGCCATTGCGGATACGACACGAGACACCATAAAAATTTGTGGGGACGTGCGGGCACCCAATGACGTCACCCCCACAAAATTTCACTGGTTCTCGATCAGTGTGTGCGGAGAAATCAACCGCGCACCGATCTTGCACTGCTCGTGCACGCTGTGCGCGTCCCCTGCTGCCCGAGTGTCCTGTAGGACACGACACAGATTCGTATGTCATAATTTTTGTTCGACACGTGCGGGCAATCACTGTCAGCATGCACACCAATTTTGAGGCGAGTTCGTCGAGTAGGTTGTGAGAAATCACATGCGCACGGGTTCTTCACTACACTGTGGTTCTTCACTACACTGTACACACTGTAAATCCCTCTCAGATACACGACTAAAACTCGGACACGACACGACCCCGACTCGATTCAGGCACCCTAAGACCTAGCCCTAGACCTACCCTAGCCATATGCATGAGCACGAGACTCCTCGTGCCACGCGTCGAGCTCTATCCTCCTCGACATGGCCGCACGAGGTTACTGCTTCACTGTTTTGCTGATACTTAGAAATTCATACATTTTGACACATCGTGTCCTGTTTATTGGACACGTCTGGCTTCTTAGGACACATGGGGTATGCCTACACCTCTGCACTCAAGATTTGGGTTCTTGAATTTAACTGATACATGAGAATGTAGGGTTGAATGGGTTTCGATATTGTTGTTACTGATACCTTGTGATATATGCACTGTTTCCTGGGAATGAACTATTATATTCTCCTAATTAGTTGGTTCAAATGACCATGTGACCTTCCTATCCTTGCTGAAGTTAAGTTCAATAGTATTTATGATAGGTGTTAGGTTTTGGTTTCGAATGAGTTTGTATATGAAGACTGAAATACCCAAACTGTAAAATGCACTGAGGTCCTGTTTTGAAATTCTGAAATAAATCCTATTCTAAACTGATTTCCCTGTTTAATTTCCATGATTAATTCGATTACACATGTGTATTAGACTATGTTAATGTTGGTTATTGACTGGGTAGGGTTTTATATTTCGAAATGGGGTTTCGGACTGTTTGTTGAGATGTTGACTGATACATGATTCAGATTTTAATTCCTGAATTTAATTTCCCACTCTAAACTGAAATTGATGTTCAATCTACATGTTTAAATTCATGGGCATATGAAATAGCTACTGATAGTTTGGTTTTATATGATAGATTAGGTTCTTACACTAGAGAAATGGAATTCGATTGGTTGGGCTGTGCAATGGGCAGTCCAATGCATTCCTGTATTTTTGAATTCCTGAACTTTTCATCCCTCTTTCTAAAACTGATTTGAATGCTTTTATTTAGCCATGTTAAATTATTATACAATGTATTAATGCACTGTTAGTGATTCATGATTAGTTGATATTATCAAGGTGAAGGGGGGTTTTCGAATTTGATTGGTGGGGTAATAAAATTGTCATTGAACTATCAACCAAATTCTGAGATTACACTAGCTGAATTCCTGAGATTCCAAATGAATCCATCTAATTACCTGGACTGAGTTTATGTAGATAACTGAATAGAAACCCATTCACATGACTACTACATGTGTGAATCCCCATGCCATTCAAACTGAAATCTGAGTGTGATACACCATGACACACACACCCCCATGCATTACATAAAACCTGAGAACCTCTCCCCTGTTAAGCTATCACCCCCTTCCCTATTACCCTATTAATCCAGACACACACTGCCATTACTGAGAACTGAAATGTATTGACACACATGTCTCAAAACTGAGAAATTATACTCACATTACACACACATAATGCTAAAACACATTGTTAGCTGATTTCCTAAAAACCTGAGGCTGAGATGATTCTTATTCCTACTCTACACACACACACATAATGTTGGAACACACACACACAGCCCCCTTTCCCCTCCTCTATATGTATAGATGTATGTAATGTATATGAAGCATGTTTTAATGTTGCCATTGGGGATGTAGGCTTTGACAGGTTAGTTGACAATTGGAGATATGGGTTATGTGAAATTAGATAGTATAATTCACTATATATATGTGAATGTGTATTGCCTATATAGGATGTTATATGTATGCATGATTTATGTCTTGGATTATAGGTTTTGGCAATATGCATATATGTGGATAGGTATTGAGGGTTAGATAGTATTGGGTAAGGAATAGGTTATACATCATAGAGTAGATAATGGTTATTATAGGAGATTAGCTTACTTAGAGTTGACCAATATTGGACTGTTGACCAAAGTCAACATTAAGGCCTAAATGTGACCAATTGACCCTTGCTAGCCTAAGTTTGACCAGTTGACCAAGATAGCCTTGTTGTTGACCTAGTTTGACTAGATGTTGACTTGGTTTGACCCAGAGTTGACCAAGTTTGACTTTCACCAAATTTGGCTTAGAAATCATGTAGATTGCATCGTAAACTTCATTTACCTTATTTTAAACATGTCATAACCCATACTGTTCTATTTAGGACATTGTGACTCCGGTGCAGACATCTGATATTATACTACTCTTTTCAGAGTAGCAGGCGAGTACATTCTCTGATAGTTCTTCCATTTACTTGTCGTTTACTATATTTCAGTTGTAGCTAGTTCTATCTGATTCTCTGTTTCAAACACGATTTGGTATTGCTGGATCTATTTCATGCGACACTCACTTATTTAAGTCTGGCCTCTATTTCTGGAACTACCTACTGGAACCACCTACTGGAACCACCTTAGAATCATTTACTGGAACCATTCGTGTACTGGTTGGACTTATACCTATTTTGTGTCAGATTATGGATTCACTCGTACTTGCTGGGCGGGGAAATATTGGAATAGGTATGTGAACATACCCAAATACTGGAACCACTCCCTTGGAATTATACTGGAACGATAGCCATCCCACACTTGGCCGAGTGTACGGTGTGCCGTATTACCTACTGCCGTTCACATGTCGATCCCGATATTTTAAAACACACTGTTAGAGTATAGGCTGGACTCACCTTATACCGGACTCATCTTGTACTGGAACCACCGGGTATCAGATTCATGTTGTCTGGAATTACTTGGGTTTTGCACTTGTTTACATTTACTATCTGGACTTATTATATTACCTTAGTTCAGCTAGATTTATTTTACAGTCTTCATTGCCATCATTCTTCTCTTGTTTTAGTTACTTTACTTTTCTTGTATCTTACTGCTTCTCTATACCACCACCTAAATATAAACTGCCATATTCATCAATAAAACTGTTTATAACTGCTTTACAGTTCTCTATCATTTACTTGGGTTTTCTAGATGAGATTGTGCTCGTTCCTGTCCTGACTGGACCTGTTAAAAATTTTACAGATGATTGCCCTGAGGACACATGCCCTACATATTATGGATCAGGAGATGGCTTAGCTACCTTTGGCCCCGATACTCAGGAGTGATCGGGAGATTAGCTAGTTGTTTGTTTAGCTTTTATGTTTTAGAACTGGAGTTGTATATAAGTTGAGATTTGTAGTTGAGATTGTCTGAGATTATATTATTTAGTTGTTGGATTTATTTCTGTTATTTAGTCTTTAGTTATAACTTCTGTGATATCTTATCGTTCTTAGACTGTGATTGAGATTCATTATATCTATACTTGTCCTCCGTTCGGAGTTGAGATTTGACAAGTACATTATATAATTGCATGAGTTGTTGATTAGATAGTAACCTAGGACAGCGTTCTACCGCCGACACTGCGGCGTAGGCTGGGCGTTGTTACGCGTTCGTACCCTCACAGTGGGTGCGGGTCGTGACATAGTGCAGTGGCGTGCCTTGACTAGTGTATTAGCCATGCTAAGGGAGACCTGTTCATAAGTGTGTCCTAATTAGGAAAACCAGGCCAAGTTGTGAGATGACCATTATAAATAGTTTAATTTTTATTATTAATATTATTTGACGTTTAAGTGACCCGGTTGTACCAAGTTGGCCCAGACTGGACACAAACCAAGCCCGAGCCCAAGTAGTCACGTAGTGCAACCCAAGATGTCCTTGCAGACCTACATTGGGTAGTAATATTTTAATTTAGTAACCTAGTAGACAATTTTCACAAAATGTGGTTATATATATTATGAGTTCTTGATATTAAATAATATTTTATTGATAATACAGTAAATAATTTCCTTAACAGATATGTTGGATTTTGGATTCATCTACATTATATATACGTGTGTATATATATAGAAGTATATTCATAGTATATAAAAATTAGGCTTTTATTTATATATAAAATATCATTGTATTTTATTTGTGAATTTTTGGTATATAAAATTAATGATCAAATTTCAAATATCGATTATACTTATTAATTATATGTATATGTATCTACTTGGAGGGGGGAGACCCAAGCCCAGCCGGCCTAGCCAAGGGCCCGGCTAGCCCAGCCGGCCTAGCCAAGGGCCCAGCTAGCTCAGCCCATCTCGGGGTGATGTTAATCCCCCCATCGTACATTAAGCAGCAAACAACTCCACCTTTCACCCCATCTGCCATTTAATATGATTGTTAGTCTTTCACTTAGTTCCATCAATATTTCTTTATGGTGAACAGCCTTACTGCTTAATTGTGCTGTACAGAGAATTCCCCAGGTAGCCCAGCCCGATCATATCCCCGACCCGAGCGTGATATACACGCAGTATGTATATAAACTTAGAGATCGAAACAGAGGGATCGAGAGAAAGTAATCATCGAAAACCCTAATCCAACCCATCGTCCGACCTCCAGGCGGTCGCACGCCACCGTAGTGACACCCTGGGCCACCGTCAGTCGACCGCAGACGGTCACGCGCACGTACAGGCGTGGACGGGAATGAAAACGCACAGCAGCAGAGGTGCCACTTCATCGCGGGAATTCTTTGCGCACAGTAGATCATTTCTCGAACCGATTCTTCAGGTACGTACCCAAACTATACGACTTCGCATCCCTGTAATTAGATTCAGGAAGAACATAGTTGAAACTAGGGATATTTCGACCCAAAGATCGACTAAATTCTGTTCGTAAACAGGGAATAGGATCGTCCAAACCCCATACTTGGAGGGCCGACTTCTGTCAAATCCTCTATCTATTTTGAAAACCAATTAATCAATATCAAAGACAACATATAGGGGATCAGAAACTATTTCATAGTTTTGAATTTCATAAAATGTGTATAGATTTATCTATTCTTGAAAATTAAGAAAAACCAAGTTTTAAATCAATAAAAATTCAATAAAACCCTTCGATACGACGTGCGTCCCGCCAAACTGGACGACGTGGTCACAAACCGAAAGCATCGAATGGTGCGTAACGGCTTCGTGGACGTGTGGGCTTTGACGGAATTCATATTGGTCGCGTGTGTGCGACGAATTTGATGCGTATCCGTCGAAATTCACCGTATCGGCCTCTGTACAAATTTCTCAATTACTTTGTGCACGCTTGTCAGATTGAGACGAAACTTGAACCATCAGGACCGTATCATTTTTCTGGTCCTGTATGCCAAATTTAGTCCAATTCTGAGACAGTTGATTGGATCGCCGTTTTGCGGGCCCCACGATCCAATTCAACGGGTGATTTTGTGCACGGCCCACCAAAATCCAAAACTGGACATACCGTTGGATTCGTATCATCAAACCGAATCTGTAGACATGTCGTTTGACGACTTTAGAGACCATTAACTTTGGCACACTTTTCGGTGCAAAGCGGGTCCAACGGCGGACATCATTTTGGCTCAAAATTATCATTTTGCCCTTGTGTCCAGAATTGGACTTAAGGACAGACAATTTTAGCTAATTTGACTATTCTGAGTATGTTGGCAATATTTGTTTCAGCTTTCGGAGATAGTTGTGATGACTTGGACTTTATGGCTTGTAAGTTGACTATATTTTGTGGGATCTGCGTGCAATCTCCAGGCAAGATACCTTACCTCCCTCTACAGTTTATTTACATGCATATTTCTATTATTATACAGTTTTACTAGTTGATATTTGACATGAGATTTGTACATCGTGCATGCTAGTATATATATAGTCCTTGTTTATAGTTAGCTTGAAGTTCATATTGGATATATGTATTTATAGTTCTTGTTCATAGTTAATTTTGTAGTTCATATTGGATATATGTATTTATAGTTCCTGTTTATAGTTAATTTTGTAGTTTATATTGGATTGGTTCTCTCGTGTATCGTGATTTGGGTCGTGTCGTGCCATCACTTATACTTGGACTGAGTCGCATCGTGTCATAGGATGAATAAGTCATAACGGAACTGCTGTATCTTGAAATTCTTAAAGCTAACCTGCGAGTCCACACCAGGGGCGAGGGTTAGTAGTTAATCTAACCTGCGAGTCCATATTAGGGAAGAGGGTTAGTAGTTATCTGTCCACACCTGGGAGTCCACATTAGGCGTGAGGGTGAATCTTGAAGCTAACCTGTGAGTCCACACCAGGGGCGAAGGTTAGCAGTTATCTATATCTTGATTTCGTGAAGCTAACCTGTGAGTCTATATTAGGGGCGAGGGTTAGTAGTTATTGTTCCACACCTGCGAGTCCACATTAGGAGCGAGGGTGATGCTAGCCTGCGAGTCCACACTAGGGGCGAGGGCTAGTAGTCGTTCAAACCTGCGAGTCCACACTAGGGGCGAGGGTTTGAGTATTCTATTGGTTATCCATTGACATCGTGACATCATGATCTCTTGTTCTCCGCCAGCAGTTCGTTTATGCCTAGTGGTTCTTCTAGTCGTGTATAGTCGTATTTTCGTGATTGATTGGTCTTTTCCCATTTATTTCCTATATTTTCTTTATTGCATGATAAATTGCTAGATAGGCATGTTTTTATGTATCTTGCTATGTCCCCTGAGGACCTGACGATCTCTTCAGGTTTAGTGATTGTATGGAGATAGCTAGTAGTTCTGGATGGCGGATGATTCGCGAATCTTGTGGGTTTCGGATGCGATGATACGCTTGCGGGATTCAGGTATCGTTATTGTGTTTATTATCCGTTCATGCTTTCATACCTTATCATGAGATATCATATTTCTTGGTTCAGTTTTAGACTCTTGTTATTTTCTTTAGAGTCTTATCGGACATATATGCTAGTGGGTTGCAGACCACGACCCATACTTGTTCAGTCTTGTTTATTATTCTTATTGTGGATTGAGATATAGTTTTGCCTTGCCTTGATTAGGCCCATTGCCATAGCCGTGACAACGTTTACGTATTCGAGTCGGGCTGGAATCCGTTTGATGCGTAGCTGGCTTGCTCACTAGCTCGCGTCTGAAAAGCGGGTGCGGGTCCTGACATATTTTTTTGGTAGCCCATGCAGGTCAGAGTATATCGTATCGGTTACGTAACTGTACTGATACGAGCCTCCGACCATGACTAAACCTTAGAAATCTCAATCCACACTGCCTTGAAAACTCTCCTAGAAAATTTTCTACGTCCTTGAAATTTCATATTTACTCTCGATTATTATTCCTTGCCTTCAAACCATTGATTTTCTTCTCCTTATATTTCGAGGTGACAAACGATCGTGCTGTCTAGAATCATCAGCAATTCTTAAATTATAGTATAATATTGCTTGACTATTGAATAATTGGTTGTTTATAGATATGAGGGATTATAGATGCCATATGCCCTAGATAATTGTATGAAGGATTATTAGCAACTAGTTAGAGGATTATAAGATTTTGGTGATCGTATTTTGAGGAGTAGTGTGACCAAAGGTGGGTAGAAGTCCTCAAGTACTCGGAGTTATAAAATGACTAGAGAAGGCCATAAAATATTTTTGAGAAATTAAAATTTGAGGAGATTAAGGAAATAATAGACTTTGATTTTTAGGAATAATTATGAATTAGAATTTCGAGGACGAAATTATTTTTAAGGTGGATAGATTTGTAGCCTCCCATTCCCGAATTTTTTTTGAAATATTTTTTGTTTATTATTTAATTGATTTGAATAGTGATTTTTAGATTTTTATAAATAATTATTTAGTTAATTATTATGGTAGATGACTTAGTCATGGTTAGGAATTGGAGTACAAGGCCTAGGAATCGTGGCACGGATAGTGCAGTGGCATGCCTTGACTAGTGTATTAGCCATGCTAAGGGAGACCTGTTCATAAGTGTGTCCTAATTAGGGAAACCAGGCCAAGTTGTGGGATGACCATTATAAATAGTTTAATGTTTATTATTAATATTATTTGACGTTTAAGTGACCCGGTTGTACCAAGTTGGCCCAGACTGGACCCAAACCAAGCCCAAGCCCAAGTAGTCATGTAGTGCAACCCAAGACGTCCTTGCAGACCTATATTGGGTAGTAGTATTTTAATTTAGTAACCTAGTAGACGATTTTCACAAAATATGGTTATATATATATTACGAGTTCTTGATATTAAATAATATTTTATTGATAATACATTAAATAATTTTCTTAACAGATATGTTGGATTTTGGATTCATCTAGATTATATATACGTGTGTATATATATATAGAAGTATATTCATAGTATATAAAAATTAGGCTTTTATTTATATATAAAATATCATTGTATTTTATTTTTGAATTTTCGGTATATAAAATTAATGATCAGATTTCAAATATCGATTATACTTAATATTTATTATTCGTGTTTGTATTTATGGTATATAGGTATATATCATTATATATATATATATATATATATATATATATATATATATATATATATATATATAAATTACAATTTGGTAGCTTGTATTATTAATTATATGTATATGTATCTACTTGGAGGGGGGAGACCCAAGCCCAACCGGCCTAGCCAAGGGCCCGGCTAGCCCAGCCGGCCTAGCCAAGGGCCCAGCTAGCTCAGCCCATCTCGGGGTGATGTTAATCCCCCCACCACATATTAAGCAGCAAACAGCTCCACCCATCAGCCCATCTGCCATTTAATATGATTGTTAGTCTTTCACTTAGTTCCATCAACATTTCTTTATGGTGAACAGCCTTACTGCTTAATTGTGCTGAACAGAGAAATCCCCATGTAGCCCAGCCCGATCATAGCCCCGACCTGAGCGTGATATACACGCAGTATGTATATAAACTTAGAGATCGAAACAGAGGGATCGAGAGAAAGTAATCATCGAAAACCCTAATCCAACCCATCGTCCGACCTCCAGGCGGCCGCACGCCACCGTAGCGACGCCCTGGGCCACCGTCGGTCGACCGCAGACGGCCGCGCGCACGTACAGGCGTGGACGGGAACGAAAACGCACAGCAGCAGAGGTGCCACTTCGTCGCGGGAATTCTTCGTGCACAGTAGATCGTTTCTCGAACCGATTCCTCTGGTACGTACCCAAACTATACGACTTCGCATCCCTGTAATTAGATTCAGGAAGAACATAGTTGAAACTAGGGATATTTCGACCCAAAGATCGACTAAATTCTGTTCGAAAATAGGGAATAGGATCGTCCAAACCCCATACTTGGAGGGTCGACTTCTGTCAAATCCTCTATCTATTTTGAAAACCAATTAATCAATATCAAAGACAACATATAGGGGATCAGAAACTATTTCGTAGTTTTGAATTTCATAAAATGTGTATAGATTTATCTATTCTTAAAAATCAAGAAAAACCAAGTTTTAAATCAACAACAATTCAATAAAACCCTTCGATACGACGTGCGTCCTGCCAAACTGGACGACGTGGTCACGAACCGAAAGCATCGAATGGTGCGTAACGGCTTCGTGGACGTATGGGCTTTGACGGAATTCATATTGGTCGCGTGTGTACGACGAATTTGATGCGTATCCGTCGAAATTCACCGTATCGGCCTGTGTACAAATTTCTCAATTACTTTGTGCACGCTCGTCAGATTGAGACGAAACTTGCACCATCAGGACCGTATCATTTTTCTGGTCCTGTATGCCAAATTTAGTCCAATTCTGAGACAGTTGATTGGATCGCCGTTTTACGGGCCCCACGATCCAATTCAACGGGTGATTTTGTGCACGGCCCACCGAAATCCAAAACTGGACATACCGTTGGATTCATATCATCAAACCGGATCCGTAGACATGTCATTTGATGACTTTAGAGACCATTAACTCTGGCACACTTTTCGGTGCAAAGCGGATCCAACGGCGGACATCGTTTTGGCTCAAAATTACCGTTTTGCCCGTGTCCAGAATTGGACTTAAGGATAGACAATTTTAGCTAATTTGACTATTCTGAGAATGTTGGCAATATTTGTTTCAGCTTTTGGAGACAGTTGTGATGACTTGGACTTTAAGGATTATAAGTTGACTATATTTTGTGGGATCTACGTGCAATCTCCAGGCAAGATACCTTGCCTTGATTAGGCCCATTGCCATAGCCGTGACAGCGTTTACGTATTCGAGTCGGGCTGGAGTCCGTTTGATACGTAGCTAGCTTGCTTACGAGCTCGCGTCCGAAAAGTGGGTGCAGGTCGTGACAACGAGCACGACATCTACTCCGGCCATGATATTTTCTTTAGGTCCTGTTCTTGATGCACCGTCAAAGAATATTCGCCAAATAGGGATTTCTTCAGTTGCAGTATTAGATTCTACCACTTCGTCGGGGATTTCAACGTAGAGTTTGGACGATTCCAGCACTGGATGAGCTGCTAGGAAATCGGCTAATGCTTGGACTTTTACTGCCTTCTGAGGAACGAAGATCATATCGTATGGAGTCAACAACATTGCCTATGTAGCTAAACGGGAATTGAGAGAGCCCGATTTTGTCATAAGTATTCTGAGAGGGTTGACTTTAGATATAATGTGGATAGTCTGCACAGACACATAGTGGCGAGTCTTCTGGATGGCAAATACTAGTGCGAGACATTCCTTCTCCACCGGTGTGTATCTGTGCTCGGCACCCACCATTGTGCGACTGAGGTAGTAGATTGCCTGTTCATGGCCGCCTTCGTTCTTCTGAGGTAATAGGGCACCAAGAGAATGGTCCATAGCATAGACATATAGTAAGAAGGGCTTCTCCATTATTGGAGCTACCAATACTGGAGGATTTGTAAGGTATGCCTTGATGTCGTTGAACGCGCGTTGACATTGTTCAGTCCAGACGAAAGATACGCCTTTCTTCATGAGATGAGTGAATGGTTGACACCTTCCAGAGAGGTTCGAAATGAATCGTCTGTTGTAGGCTATCCTTCCTTGTAGTTCGTGTAGCTCTTTAAGGTTTCTTGGAGGAGCATGTCGAGGATAGCCTTCACTTTCTCCGGGTCCAGATGTATACCCTTTGAAGTGATGACGAAACCAAGGAACTTGCCGCTGGAGACTTCCAGAAAAGACTTAGTTGGATTCATCTTGAGCTGGTGTGCACGCATTAGTTCGAACACCGTTCTCAAGTCTTGGAAGTGGTTGCCCTTGAGACGACTTTTGACTGCGATATCGTCTACGTAGCACTCCACAATTTTGTGCAAATGATTGTAAAAAATTATGTTCATGGCTCGCTGGTATGTCGCCCCCAACGGTGTTCGAAAAGATGTGTGCTTCTCGTCGTCGGGGAACATCTTGATCTGGTTGTAGCCTGAGAACCCATCCATGAAGGACATCTGCTGGAAGCCGTAAGTATTGTCGATCATTACGTCGGTGATCGGTAGAGGGAACTCGTCCTTCGAGCATACAACTTTCAAATCACGGTAGTCGATACAGACTCAAACTTTACCATTCTTTTTATGACTGGAACGATGTTGGCAACCCAGTCTGGGTGTTGTTCCTCGCAGATGAATCCACTGGCAATGAGCTTCTTAACTTCATTCTCGATGGCTTCCATGACGGCTGGTCGGAATCGTAGTTGTTGCTGCTTCACTGGCTTAGCTTTAGACGAAATGTTCAGGCGGTACATGGCGACTGTAGTGTCCACGGCTGGCATGTCTTCATAGCTCCATGCGAAGACGTCGATGTATTCTCTTATAAGCTGTATAAGAGATTGGCGTTCATTGCCAGATAGACTTTTGCTGATTGGTTTGAAAGATGCTTCATCTCCCTGATTGACTTGGATGACTTCGTCTTCGGTAGGTGGTTCCCGTTGTTCGAAGCGTAGCTCCCACCTAGTATCCATCTTTTGAGCCCATTGTTCAAGCTTAATTGATTGGACATCGTCTGTAATTTGGTCAACGAAAACCATGTTGACGGACAGAGTTGCTTTGAACATATCACTGACGCTGGAGTCTGAGTCCCAGAGGGAGGAATCAGGAGAATAAGAACAACGATTTGCTTCATTATCTGATCTTTCGAGAGTTATTGGAGGAGTGATGTAGCCCAAACCAACACCGCTTCGTTGATAGTAGTTCTCAGGTTTGCCTAGAGGAGCAAAGTGTCGTATTGGCAACCGTTGTCTTCGGCCGTAATTTAGCCCTTTGTCACGTTTGATGTCATATCCCATATTTTGGATGATGTTCTTGGCCTGCCAACTATACCAGAAAAGTTGTATTTTTCTAGAGTCATAGTCAGCTTCTTGTAGGAGCGTAAAAATTGCTTCAAAGAAAGAGTCATCCCATTCATAAGTGATCGTTTTTACGCCAAGCAGAGCGGGTAATCTCTTTTACGCCCAAGACTAGGCTAATCAATTTATGCCTAAACAGGCTGATCATTTTACGCTTGGGTCTACACCCGTGATTTTACGCCAAGGACAGAGCAGCCTCTTTTACGCTGGACAAAGCTGTCAAATCTAGCATTTAATGCAAACTCTGACATGAAGATATTAATGATGGCATTTACCACAGAATTCAATAGGATTTGTCTTATACAAAGACCATTGTTGTTGTTTATGGGGATCAAGCTACTTTACGCTCACTGAATGGTTTCTTTTACGCACGGAGTTTTACATGAGTCCTTACGCTCATAAAACAATGTGTGCGTAAAGCCTATTTGAGCTATTTTACGCTCAAGGTTATTCAATAACCACTTTACGTGGGGAACCTATGACAGAGCTATTTTACGCTCATCTCACTGTTTTATGCCCAGAGGATGTTGGAGCTATTTTTATGCCCTATTCTTTCTGGCCAGTTTGGAACGTGGTTTGCCTACATGGCCTTCATGCCACATATTTCGAAGAACGTGTGTACATATATCCTATTCTTACTGAAATGATGGGATGCGTGTCAACGTATGCAAAGGATGACTCTGATCATGGGTGACAGTTGTTAGCGTAAAGATAGACTTTGATGATCTTTTACGCACAGAAGCCCCAGTCTATAAATAGAGTCATTTTTTCTCTAAGACAGACACAGAGAGAACATGAGAGAATACAGAGATCAGGACTTCGAGATTTTGATTCTCCGGAGCATTCTTCTTCAACTTTTCTTTTAGAACAGAGTGAAGCAAAGCAGGAAAGCATTCGGCCTCGCCATCAGTGCCCAAGTGTGTCGATACCTTTCTGGTGACTTAGTTCTTCCAAGTTGTTCTACTTCAAGCAGTGATCTTCATCATCATCATATGGTCCAAGGAACAAAGTGATCATTTACGAATCAGACTTCCATAGCAATACTTTCCCAGAATCAAATTTGTACTTCTTGTACTTTTTTTCATTTTATTTTCAAAATCCAACCTTTTGTTTGGCAATTTTGTTAAGTGAAACAAAATGGCGACTCTGCTGGGGACTACTTTCTCCTACGACGAGGAAGTGATTGCTCAATATGATGATGTTTCGGTCGGTTCGACCAAGAAGACTCTGGTTGTGCACTTCGACCAGACTGCCTATGAAAAAATGCTCCGAACTGGGGGTGGTTCTCGCCACTCCAATGTTCAAAAGTCTCGCAAAGCACGAAAAGTTTGGATTCCCAAATCCAAAGTGGTTTTTGATCTCTCTGTTGCTTCTGATGACAAGGAAATTCTTCCCACTCCTGTCGTAGGGGCTCCCGTTCGTAACGAGGCAGTCCTTACTTCAGAGTTGCATTCAAAGTGTGATGATTTATCTCCTGTTTGTAACGGTGAAGATAATCAGGTTTCACGCCCACTGCATAAGAATCAAGTTTTACGCTCAGTGGGTAAGAACCACATTTTACGCTCAAGGCATAAGAATGAGTCTCCCATTTATAATGTGGCAGATTCTAATATTTCTGAGTGTAAGAATCAGTCTCCCGTCGGTGACGTGGTAGGCCCACACAAATTACGCTCCTCGCGTAAAACAAAATCTCCCGTCCGTGACGTGGTAGATAATCAATTTTTACGTTTTACGCGTAAAGGTAAGTCTCCTGTCTGTGACAGTGTAGATAAAATTCACAACAATGTTTGCACATATAATGTGAATGTACCTAAACGCATACAGCATAAAAAAGTTGTTGGTAAAACTTCTGTCCTACACCAACAACCTTCTTATACTGCTTTACGCAAAGTACCAAACTTGCAAATCATGCGCCATGAAAATGGAGTCCTTCGTGCTAAATCTCAAGATTTACGCACACAACTCCAAACGCGTAAAAATGTACAGTTTGGTTCTGCGAATGAAGCCAATAATCTTCTTTATACACAAGGGACTAAACGTTTTTCTACCCCAAATATAATAAAGAAGAATATTCCCTCCACTCCTTCTGACTTACGTGAATTGCTAATACAAAAGCGTAAGAATTCACAATCTCCGCTGACGTTCCCCCAAGAAAAACATCATTGTGAATATCATCAGGTTGTGATCAATTGTTGTTGTTCAGCTTCAAGACGATCAGTTTTTGATCGTTTAAGTTTTAACTCGCTTCAACATCAAACTGAAGACCAAGAAGATGAGCTGTCATATGCATCAGTCAATATGGCATCTCATACTAACAGAGGACGACGACCGAGACGGAATATGTCCCAAACTCCAGGTCAACAACAGTTCAACAGACTTCTTGATTCCTTTGAAGGAGTATATCAGAATACTCGATCAAGAAGACAAAGACAATTGTAGACTTCTGATTCAGAAGCTGGGGGTACTCAATCTTTGGAGTCTGATACTGATAGTATGGATTCATACTTCTATACTAATCCCTCTATATCTCCAAGAGAGGTTAAATCTTACGCTATTGGAGATGAACCAGAGACGTCATCTGCTAATACGGAACAATGTCTCACTACCGTTGAGCAATCATTGAAAGACATGCTCAACATGTTGCAAAGCATGCATCAGATAATTTTGAATCAGCAAACTGCTTAACCTACAGTAATAACTCCGATACCAGTAGCAGCACAAACTCAAGATAGTCAAGGGGCTGATATACCTTCGAATATTCAAGAGCATGCTGTTAATCAAAATTTTGCATCTCCAGATCCTATCATTCCAGAAGATGTACCACCTCCAGTGGGGGTTATGGTACATCCAACGACTATTCAATCAAATGTGCTTCCTCAAACCAGTGAAGCCATTCAAGCAGTGTGTGAACTCAAAGCACAGTTTGAAGTTTTGAGGCACAAAGATCAGCTCCAGAGGTTAGGGATTAAGCAACCTTATCCGCCTCATTGGAATGATGTACCCTTCCCACCGAAGTTCAAGCCACAATCCATGGTTTTATTCGATAGAAAAACATCTCCTAGTCAATATATCAATTACTTTGATATTATGACTGTACACTTGCAGAAAAATGATGCTCTTCTCACTCGAGTGTTCATCGGGTGTCTGACGGGTTCAGCTTACGACTGGTATCACAGCTTACCTGATAACTCTATTTCGTCTTTTGATGAATTCAAGGCAATATTTCTCTTTCGCTTCTATGAAGGAGGTATGGACATGAACATGTCCTCCTTGATAGAAATCAAACAAAAGGAGAAAGAAGATACTCGGACGTTCATTGAACGTTTCCGACAGGCTACTCTAAAGATGCCTCCTGGTATGCCAGATTCAGCGTTGATCGATACATGCAAGATGAATCTGCGACCGTCCATTGCTGTCTTCACAGGTTCCCAATTCACAGATTGGGCTTCATTTATCATAGCAGCAGTTTCTACCGAGACCAATGGTAGGTTGGCTCGGGAACATGGGATAATTTTTGCTTCAAAAGATAAAGGGAAGAAAAGTAATCCTGGTAATAATCCTGGCAATCGTAACGTGAAAGGAAAAGATACTCTTATGGTCAATCTCTCCAAGAACAAAATGACGCCAAATAATCAGGAATCTTTCAGGCCAAAGGAAGAATACTCTTTTGACGAAAGTGATATCCCAGGAATATTTCAGTGTTTGGTGAAAAGTGGCAAACTTCAGATTCCAGAGCCAAAAAGGCCTAATGAGGTAAATCTGACTGACAATCCCAAATATTGTATCTATCATAGATACATTAATCATCCTACCAGTGCTTGCTATGTCTTGAAAAAGAAGATCCAAGACCTAATAAATGGTGGCGCTGTCGCTTTAACCAATGATGACCATACGGTTACAACCAACATGGTCTCTTTTCAGTTCGGAGATTTTCCTCCACAGCAAGTCCCAGATGGAATTATCCCAATTTCGAAGGCGACGATGAAGATCGTAAATATTCCGCCCGTCAGGGGAGAAAATACAGGATTGTTGCTGCTCACATTGAAGAATGGTGAAATCATGTGGGTACATCCTGACTTAATACCTGAGTTGGAAAATGAAGGTAAAACTTTAAAATCCAAGAAAGGTAAGAAAGTCAAAACCTGCAACATGATTTCTCATGTTATTCCAGATCCTGATGACTTAGATCATCTATGGGATAGCTTTCCTCTAGAAGATAGACTGAAAGGACTAAACATTTGTCCTCCAAGTCTAGCTCCTCCTACCAAGCTCAAGCTTACTCATCAGCAGTGGCTAGCCATGAATAGTGTTCCTTTATACCGGACACAACAAGTTTTTGCTGCTTATGAAAAAGCTCCAACAGGGATTTTTCCTCGTATCCCGAATCCTCCTCCTCCCTTAACTACAGAGACGTCTATGCTTCATTCTCCTATAGTTGTAAAGGTTTCTTCCTCTTCCTGTGCTGAAACACCTGTCCAAAGTTTACTGCCTATCCACTTGTATAGTCAGCAATCTGTCCTTCTCACGAGGAAGATGGGCTACGACTTTCAAAAGGCAGAAGGTTTGAATTATGATAAAGGAATACGTCTTCCTTTACAAATTCAAAATCAGAATTCCACTGCTAGATTGGGTTCTGAAGTGCCTTGTAACAACCCTCACAAAAAGAAGGCTAAAGGAAGAAAGACTAAGTCCTGTAATATGGTACTTCCTTCTCCCGAGTCTGAAGAAGAAACTTTTGCTGGTACAAGATCTGGGAAAGAGTACCACAAAGATTATGAGGGATCCTCCAAAGAAGCGGAAGATATTGTGGAAACTCTACCAGTTCAATCTTTTCCTGTTCCTATTAAACCGTCTGTGGTTGAAAAGGGGAAACAGAAGGCAGTACGCTTTGATATCCCATTGAAGCCTTCTTCCAATCAGGGGGTGGTGATGAAGCCTTACAAATTTGACATTCTAGCTCAGTTAGCCAATACTCCGGCTAGACTTTCTATATTTGAACTGCTTCGTCTTTCCAGAGAAAGCAGAGAGACTTTGAGTGAAGCTTTACTTCAAGCAGATTCATGCTTGGCACAACTCAAGACTCCTGATAATATACCAGTGTCATGTTCGCAATGCCATAGTATGATGGAAGCAATTCCCAACATCACCTTTACACAAGAGGATATGCTATTGAAACACAATAAGCATGATTGGCCTCTGTGTTACACTGGATATATCGGATCTACTAAAATCGACAGGATTTACATCGATCCTGGGTCTTCAATTAGTATAATTCTTCAGAGTATGCTAAGACCCCTGAGGATTCCTACTAGTGAGCTGACTTACACTAGTACTACGATAGTCGGTTTTAACTCTGGCAAGAGCAAACCACTTGGGAAGATTCGTCTGCAGATTCAGATTGGTGATCTTCGAACTATGGTAACTTTCTATGTTATCAACTCGGACGTATCCTACAATATTCTTCTTTGAAGACTGAGGATTCATGAGCACAATATTGTGCCTTCAACTCTTCACCAATGTTTTAAATATGTGGACTCCCAAGGAGTTGTGAAAACTGAGTTTGCTGATATTAATCCATTCAAAGGTGTTGAAGCCTACTTCTCTGATTCAAGGCTTTATAAACAAGAGCATGTGAAAGATATATCAGACATGGCTGAAGATAAATCATCCTCTGAGGATCACTCTATTAATGAAGATCCGCCAGAGGAGCAACCTTTGAAGATCATAGTCAAGGGACGAATCCAATCCCAACCTGTCAATGATCAACCTTTGATGATCAAGGTTAAAGAAAGAACTCAAACTTTATCTCAGGAATCAATAAATATTCCTGCTAAGAGCCAAGTTCAACCTTTTATGATTAAGGTCAAAGGACGTACTTCTTACACGAATGATCCAGAACTACCGTTGATTGTCAATCTTGGCAAATCTACGCAGAAGACGGATGATGGTCCACTGTTGATTAATCCGAAGCGTAGCAATCAGACTGTAAATGATGTAAATATTGATCATTCTGTACTTTTTGATATCAATGAAGATTTTCTGTTCGAGTATATGGCTGTCAAGTTTATTGAGAGAATGACTTTATCTTCTGATAATCAAAGTCATCAATATAAAGACAACATAGAACCAGAAGAAACTTTATACATTGATCATAAGGAGAATTCTTTCCCTCCTTATACAGATGTTGGACTGTATGCTCAAAGGTTCCTAACATCTTCTCCTTATCTTCTACCTGTGGCCGCTTCATCACAAGCTTGTGTAACTTTTAGACGTCATAAAGAATCTTATTTCGTGGTTCCGTCTGATAAGAAAAACAAGCGCCAAATTATGTTTGGCCTGGCTAGAAATATCCCTGTTGCTCAGACAGATGAGCTGAAGGATAAAGACAAAGGAAGAATCCGAATTGATAAATACAGTCAGCAATCTATCAAGATCATTCAGAACATGGGGTATGATTTGAAGACTATGCAAGGTCTCAATCAGGGCAAGGGCAGATGATTACCATTATGTGGTGATCCGTTTTACCAAAAGACTCGTCATGGGTTGGGATATGACCCGTCCCACATGTTTTATGATGATATGCAAGAAGAATTCTCTTCCAGCTCTTCACAATCATTAGATTCAGAGGAACTTCAATGAATCTGGACAAGTACTCTCAGTCAATATGGTTCAAACTGATGGTGGATCCGAACCATTTGAAAATGTCCCTCGAGCCACCATCGGTTCATTTATTTCCCTCATATATATCTACAACAACATCCGTCTTCTTAATCCCCAGCTACCAAAGTTTGGTTAAGCTGATTACTTGTCTCTTTGAAGAGAGATTTTGATCTTTTATCTTACCAATTAGTATATAAAGTTGGATTTGCTATTTCTCATGTTTCCATGACCTCTGAATAAATACTAAATCCACCTTCTTTTCCTATCTATCATATCCATTTGACCTCTGCATAGATATTAAATCTACTTTTCTTTGGGTTCTTACATACTGTCATGTTTATATTACCTCTGATAGTATCGTACACCCTAAATAAAAAATAAGATTACATTATCTATCATGTTCATATTACCTCTGGATAGATGTAATGTTTGAGTTTAGAAAATTTGTCATGTTCATATAACCTCTGATGAGTATTTTCTACCCCATACAAAACAAGATTTCATCATAGACTTATCACGTCCATATTACCTCTGATAAGTGCTTTCTATCTCCTACCTATTGTTTAAAATTCAATGATAGGATCACAAAACAAATCTTTCATTCATTTCTGGTGGAAATATTACAGAATGGATAAGACAAAAAGATGACAAAACACTCTCTTAAGGTGGAGTGGAAGCATCTTGGAGCAATTTTTTTAATTCTTCTAGCCGTCTGCCATGAGAACTCATAACCTTATTAGTAGCCTCTGCACGTCGAGCTTCAGGAGTGCAAATACGGAAAAGTTCAGCAAAAGTGATTATCAAGTTGTCTTTTGCTTCATCAAGAGTTCTGATGGTCGACTCAGCCCCAAAAGCTTTTTCTTCTAAAATTGAGCTTTGGGTGAGGTGTAGATTTCGAGCATCGATCATCTTCTCCTTTCAGCCTTCAAGCAAGCTAGCTCTGCCTCAACTTCGTAAATTCTGTCATTCTTGCTCTGAATATCTATGTTCAAAGCGTCATAAGCCACTCTGTGGCCATGCAGTGCAGGTTTTATGCCAGTCAAAAAGGCTTTCTCTTTGGCAACCTTCAGACTGTGTTCATGGAGGGCTGCATTATATGTAGTCTATCGAGCAAGATAATCAGCTGTTAAGGCATCATATTCTTCCTCGATGAGACTTTCAACAGTTTTACTAGACAGATTAAGATATTCTCTGATTGGCTGTTCAAGGTCCTCCACAATCTTCTCTAATGCTGTAGCTTTTTCAGTATCGTTGAAGAAAGCAACGTTCTTGATGGTCGAAGCCATTGCCGTCTTCAAAGTCTCATAATTGAGGCCCTTATTTAGGACCATTGTTATCAAGGTTGCCAGGCTCTTATAAAAGGTGTCAGTATAAATCTCAATTAGAAGATCCATTTCTTTGCTGGAACTTGGCATGGCAACAATATCTAACAGATCCCTTTCTCGGAAATTGGGAACAGATGTTGGTGGTGCAACAGTAGGATGAGACGAAGTCGTGGTTGCTACTACCGTTATAGCCAATTGATCCCTAGAAGCTTCAGGGATTATATCTCTAATCGGTGTAACAACAGATGGGGGTGGAGTCGGTGACGTTACTACTATTATCTGGTTCCCAGGGACCTCAGTATCAACGTCTTCAATATTTGTCACTCCAGCCGTTTCTGGAGTTCTGGCGGCGGTAATGTCGGTAGATGTGGTGACAACTACATGAGCTGGTTCAGATTCTGGCATTGGCTTGTCAGAAACTGGTACTGGATCAGTGACAACAATAGTGGATGTTATTATTTCCTCAGTTTCTGTTGGAAGTTCAAGCACGCCTCCAACATCTCCTTCAATTAATTGCTCCACAGGATTTCCTAATGATTCAGCTGTGGTGAAACTTTCTACAGCTAATTCTTTGTTCAAGTCTGGATCACCTCCAGTAGTTCTATCATCACCTACAGTGGGATCGACTCTAGTCTTCTCTTTGTGCTGATCCTCAACAAGAGAAGACAATTCAGATTGTGCTTGTTGTGCCTCAAGCGATGGAGGATGTTCTTCTTGGGGCTCCATCTCAGGTTTTTGCACTCCCCCTTCTTCAGCATCTGAGTTTCCTGAAGAAGAAGCTTCCCCTTCAGACTCCTCATTTTCTTCATAGATTTCTTTTTCTTGAGGAGAAAGAACTACAGGCTTTGGTGCAATTATGACATCTGCAAAATGAACAAAAATAAGTTAGTATACAAAATCATGATATATAATTCCGTATAGGTTTTATATATTACTTGGAATATGTGCATTTTTTTCAAGATATGTATCATAATCACCATCCCAGTCATCATCCTCAAAGTCAAGAGCCGGTTCGTCTGATAAAATGCGATCTTGATCGGCAGTAGATACAGTAGTAGTACCTTCCGTAACTTGTGCCTTGGACGGCAAAGATAAATGAAGTGAGGTGCTAAGATGTCCAGGATATAAAAGTGTTACAGCTCCTGATCCTACTATCTGTGGAGAAGCTGAAGATCCTTCTCCAGAATGGACTGAGTAAGAACCGACGAGAGGATCTTCTTCAATGTCCTCTTCTGGAGTGTGAACGCTTGGTTTGGAAGGCCCTTTTGTGGTAGACCTCTTCCTCTTTTCCGGAGTTTTCATTGGAGATGTGGCGACTGCACTCTGTTTTCTTTTTCGGCCTTTACCAATAATGATAGGTTCTGCAGCTGGTTCTCCAACTCCTGTTGGGATAACTACTAAAAACGGATCTGGGATGCCAGTATCGTCAGGAATGTCTGCTGGTACCCTAACCTGCTCTTCAATATCTTCTTCTTTAGGCTAGCTCAGACTACCCTTCATATTGTAACCATGGGCAAAAGAACGAATTGAAGCATAAAGTGGGCATACGTATAGAGTATACGTAGTTCTGTAGTGCTAGTGGCAGTCGAAATCCTATATTTAGCACCAGTCCGAGCAGCACCAAAATACCTCCAACCCCTAGCTCCGTCAAGTAATTTCCTATAGTAACGGAAATTAGTCAAAGGATTACCAACATGAAGTTGGTCGTACCCAAATTGGCGAGCAAACCTACTGGGTAAGTATGGTTCGAATGCACAATTATCTTCATTCCTGTGCATTAGATGAGAAGGTCTGATGCACTGAAGCCATCTAAAGACTAACTGTGGCAGTACAACTCTTCCTTCAACTTCATCTTCAAATTGGACACCGAAGCAATCCGTTGGAACTTGCGGCCGGGTACAGAAGAAGTTCCAACCGTATAAATAATTCAGAACTGCTCGAGTATCTGCCACAGTCGTAGCAATCCATGTAGCCTTGCTAAATTTTTGGAGGAAGACCTCCGCATCATCACCTGGGCCTGGCGGTAACAATCTACAGTTGTGATGCAACAACCAGCCCATCAGATAAGTGTAGGGCATCTTTACTCTAGGGAAAACATTTCGATGAGGAGCATTGTTGATTAACTCCTCACCGAAGGTCCTTAAACCTGCATTTATCCGACACACCATGGCTGACAGCAGGTTGATCCTGACTTTAAAAACTAGACGTACTGCTGGCCATAGCATACTGCGGTGAATTCTGTCAACAGTACCAATACCCGGTACAATCCATCTTCTCAACCATAAAGAAAGAAAGCCTGCCAGCAAAGCTCTCCGTGAGATTTTCTGACTACCATATCTGAGGAAGCTCAAGGCTTCAGTTCCGGCAGGAAATTCCCCAGTCTTCGTAGACAGATATTTATTCGGGAATTTGTAAGTAATCATCATATCCCAAACCTTGTTAGAGGGGATTGTCGAATCTATGTTGATTAGTGGAGCTTTGTTTTCTTGAAACCTTTCTTTGTCTTCCTTGGATATCTTATCCTTATGGAAGAAGAGATAAGTTGTCCACTTGTTGATATATGCCAAATGGGATGTACTTTCATGCATCGTAGTACAAATCAGGTGGTGGCACATCAGTTCTTCGTATATCTCGATTAACTGAGGGTTAACTCCTCTGATTTCAGCAAGCTCCCTGTTGGAGGGAACATATTCTTCATATGGGGCTTCCCCTATTGGCAGCTTCGAGATAAACTGCATCTCATGAAGGGCAAGACCCATTTCACCTTTCGGGATGGCAAAAGTTCCAGTTGAACTTAGATATATCTCCATCAAGGCCAGAAATAAGTTTCCATTCGGAGGAATACCATAACTGGTGGAAGCCACTGCTTCGTACAAGCCAATATCTTTCAACTCTTCCTCAAAGTTCTTCATCATCCAAAGGCTTATCTGAATCCAACTCTGGTTGAATGGAGTCAACCATCCTGGCAGTCTGGGGTTGGTTTGGGGATATAATACAGCTTTCCTCATAAATTTATTGACAAACATCAGGGTTTGTACTGGCTGTATTAAACCCAAATCTTTGCTAGGATTAGAGCCCGGCATAAGGCCAAAGATAGAAGTAACACCCCCATTGGGAACACTAGCAAAGTATCCCAATTCATTGGCATGCTCTCTCTTGAAAAAAATTCTACCCGGTCGTCCATGACTGCTGGGAGTCAAGTTCCACAACATTTGTCGAGGATTAGTAGCATGGACGAATGCTGACAAAGGATAATCTCTGTCCATATCTGGAAGATACATGGCTCTATTTCCAAATTTGAAAATCCAAGACTCCTTCTTGGGGTGTGTCTGGGATTTACAATCAATGGCATCTCCAAATAGAAAGGCTGGTTTTGTGAAGTGTTGTCCGTCTAGTGAACTCAACAATTCCCCATTTATCATGGATAGCAACAGTCTATCCCCTTGAGCTGCTATCAACTGTGCCCTCTCTGCCGGATACTCGGGGTTCGACTGAGGAAATTGGACATGAGATAAATCTTCCAAATAGTTCGAACCTACCATGCCAACTGATGATCCGAAAACTTCAGCGAGGGGGTGAACTTGCAAATCCACTGGTGAAATAACAAAAGAGATCAAGTTAGTTCGAAGTTTTTTATTAAAGAGTTGATGAAAAGCTTATGAAGTCTTTGTTCGACAAAATCTCTCAAAAAGATTGATGAACTTTACGCTACCACACAGCAATATGAGCGTAATACAACTTTTTACGCTGGCATGTACGAACATGAGCGTAGTTAAGTTTTACGCTAGCACATTAACTGTGGGCATAAAACCAAATTTTACGCTGACACGTACAATGTGGGTGTATTCTTGTTATTTTTTTTACTCTAACACGAACAACGTGGGCGTACAATGTTATTTCAGCTTTACGCTAACACGTACAACGTGGGCATAAAAAGCTGAAAGTTTGGTTTATCTTCTTCTTCCTCGACGGATTTGTTTTCTCCCAACCAAAGATTAGGGCTTTACCCATCATAGGCAGAGCCACGGCCGGGTTGGGATTTTGTTACGGTAGTGATGACTGAGTAGGGGTTTTCACATGATCAGTCGAGGAGGAATCAATGGCTGGTTTCTTCCCCTTGCTACCGGCGGTGGATGATTTCTTAGGAGCCATCAGATCAGAGTTTCGAAGAAAAAAAAGGCAAAGAGATTCAAGAAGATGAGTAAAAGTGTTTTCTCTCTCTGAAAAAGACCTATTTATAAGAGGTATTCAAAACCGACTGTTGGATATCCCTATAATTACGCCGACTGTTGGACATCCCCGCTTTTACGCGGATGGCTGTTACGTATTCCAACTTTTACGCTGGCAAATCAAATCTCAACTTTTACGCTTCTGTTCAAAGTGTTTCAAATTTTGGAGATATTTGAAAACTTTGAAGGGGGTCTTGTAGGAGCGTAAAAAGTGCTTCAAAGAAAGAGTCATCCCATTCATAAGTGATCGTTTTTACGCCAAGCAGAGCGGGTAATCTCTTTTACGCCCAAGACTAGGCTAATCAATTTACGCCTAAACAGGCTGATCATTTTACGCTTGGGTCTACACCCGTGATTTTACGCCAAGGACAGAGCAGCCTCTTTTACGCTGGACAAAGCTGTCAAATCTAGCATTTAATGCAAACTCTGACATGAAGATATTAATGATGGCATTTACCACAGAATTCAATGAGATTTGTCTTATACAAAGACCATTGTTGTCGTTTATGGGGATTGAGCTACTTTATGCTCACTGAATGGTTTCTTTTACGCACGGAGTTTTACATGAGTCCTTACGCTCATAAAATAATGTGTGCGTAAAGTCTATTTGAGCTATTTTACGCTCAAGGTTATTCAATAACCACTTTACGTGGGGAACCTATGACAGAGCTATTTTACGCTCATCTCTCTGTTTTACGCCCAGAGGATGTTGCAGCTATTTTTACGCCCTATTCTTTCTGGCCAGTTTGGAACGTGGTTTGCCTACATGGCCTTCATGCCACATATTTTGAAGAACGTGTGTACATGTATCCTATTCTTACTGAAATGATGGGACGCGTGTCAACGTATGCAAAGGATGACTCTGATCATGGGTGACAGTTGTTAGCGTAAAGACAGACTTTGATGATCTTTTACGCACAGAAGCCCAGTCTATAAATAGAGTCATTTTTTTTCAAAGACAGACACTGAGAGAACATGAGAGAATACAGAGACCAGGACTTCGAGATTTTGATTCTCCAGAGCATTCTTCTTCAACTTTTCTTTCAGAACAGAGTGAAGCAAAGCAGGAAAGCATTCGGCCTCGCCATCAGTGCCCAAGTGTGTCGATACCTTTCTGGTGACTTAGTTCTTCCAAGTTGTTCTACTTCAAGCAGTGATCTTCATCATCATCATATGGTCCAAGGAACAAAGTGATCATTTACGAATCAGACTTCCATAGCAATACTTTCCCAGAATCAAATTTGTACTTCTTGTACTTTTTCTCGTTTTATCAAAATCCAACCTTTTGTTTGGCAATTTTGTTAAGTGAAACAAAATTTATCGTCCATGAAAACAATTCTACCCGGTCGTCCATGACTGTTGGGAGTCAAGTTCCACAACATTTGTCGAGGATTAGTAGCATGGACGAATGCTGACAAAGGATAATCTCTGTCCATATCTGGAAGATACATGGCTCTATTTCCAAATTTGAAAACCCAAGACTCCTTCTTGGGGTGTGTCTGGGATTTACAATCAATGGCATCTCCAAATAGAAAGGCTGGTTTTGCGAAGTGTTGTTCGTCTAGTGAATTCAACAATTCTCCATTTATTATGGATAGCAACAGTCTATCCCCTTGAGCTGCTATCAACTGTGCCCTCTCTGCCGGATACTCGGGGTTCGACTGAGGAAATTGGACATGAGATAAATCTTCCAAATAGTTCGAACCTACCATGCCAACTGATGATCCGAAAACTTCAGCGAGGGGGTGAACTTGCAAATCCACTGGTGAAATAACAAAAGAGATCAAGTTAGTTCGAAGTTTTTTATTAAAGAGTTGATGAAAAGCTTATGAAGTCTTTGTTCGACAAAATCTCTCAAAAAGATTGATGAACTTTACGCTACCACACAGCAATATGAGCGTAATACAACTTTTTACGCTGGCATGTACGAACATGAGCGTAGTTAAGTTTTACGCTAGCACATTAACTGTGGGCATAAAACCAAATTTTACGCTGACACGTACAACGTGGGCGTATTCTTGTTATTTTTTTTACGGTAACACGAACAACGTGGGCGTATAATGTTATTTCAGCTTTACGCTAACACGTACAACGTGGGCGTAAAAAGCTGAAAGTTTGGTTTATCTTCTTCTTCCTCGACGGATTTGTTTTCTCCCAACCAAAGATTAGGGCCTTACCCATCATAGGCGGAGCCACGGCCGGGTTGGGATTTCGTTGCGGTAGGGATGACTGAGTAGGGGTTTTCACATGATCAGTCGAGGAGGAATCAATGGCTGGTTTCTTCCCCTTGCTACAGGCGGCGGATGATTTCTTAGGAGCCATCAGATCAGAGTTTCGAAGAAAGAAAAGGCAAAGAGATTCAAGAAGATGAGTAAAAGTGTTTTCTCTCTCTAAAAAAGACCTATTTATAAGAGAGATTCAAAATCGACTGTTGGATATCCCTATAATTACGCCAACTGTTGGACATCCCCGCTTTTACGCGGATGGCTGTTGCGTATTCCAACTTTTACGCTGGCAGATCAAATCTCAACTTTTACGCTTCTGTTCAAAGTGTTTCAAATTTTGGAGATATTTGAAAACTTTGAAGGGGGTCTTGTAGGAGCGTAAAAAGTGCTTCAAAGAAAGAGTCATCCCATTCATAAGTGATCGTTTTTACGCCAAGCAGAGCGGGTAATCTCTTTTACGCCCAAGACTAGGCTAATTAATTTACGCCTAAATAGGCTGATCATTTTACGCTTGGGTCTACACCCGTAATTTTACGCCAAGGACAGAGCAGCCTCTTTTACGCTGGACAAAGCTGTCAAATCTAGCATTTAATGCAAACTCTGACATGAAGATATTAATGATGGCATTTACCACAGTATTCAATGGGATTTGTCTTATACAAAGACCATTGTTGTCGTTTATGGGGATCGAGCTACTTTACGCTCACTGAATGGTTTCTTTTACGCACGGAGTTTTACATGAGTCCTTACGCTCATAAAATAATGTGTGCGTAAAGTCTATTTGAGCTATTTTACGCTCAAGGTTATTCAATAACCACTTTACGCGGGAAACCTATGACAGAGCTATTTTACGCTCATCTCACTGTTTTACGCCCAGAGGATGTTGCAGCTATTTTTACGCCCTATTCTTTCTGGCCAGTTTGGAACGTGGTTTGCCTACATGGCCTTTATGCCACATATTTCGAAGAACGTGTGTACATGTATCCTATTCTTACTAAAATGATGGGACGCGTGTCAACGTATGCAAAGGATGACTCTGATCATGGGTGACAGTTGTTAACATAAAGACAGACTTTGATGATCTTTTACGGACAGAAGCCCAGTCTATAAATAGAGTCATTTTTTCTCAAAGACAGACACAGAGAGAACAGGAGAGAATACAGAGATCAGGACTTCGAGATTTTGATTCTCCAGAGCATTCTTCTTCAACTTTTCTTTCAGAACAGAGTGAAGCAAAGCAGGAAAGCATTCGACCTCGCCATCAGTGCCCAAGTGTGTCGATACCTTTCTGGTGACTTAGTTCTTCCAAGTTGTTCTACTTCAAGCAGTGATCTTCATCATCATTATATGGTCCAAGGAACAAAGTGATCATTTACGAATCAGACTTCCATAGCAATACTTTCCCAGAATCAAATTTGTACTTCTTGTACTTTTTCTCGTTTTATTTTCAAAATCCAACCTTTTGTTTGGCAATTTTGTTAAGTGAAACAAAATTTATCGTCCATGAAAACAATTCTACCCGGTCGTCCATGACTGCTGGGAGTCAAGTTCCACAATATTTGTCGAGGATTAGTAGCATGGACGAATGTTGACAAAGGATAATCTCTGTCCATATCTGGAAGATACATGGCTCTATTTCCAAATTTGAAAACCCAAGACTCCTTCTTGGGGTGTGTCTGGGATTTACAATCGATGGCATCTCCAAATAGAAAGGCTGGTTTTGCGAAGTGTTGTCCGTCTAGTGAACTCAACAATTCCCCATTTATCATGGATAGCAACAGTCTATCCCCTTGAGCTGCTATCAACTGTGCCCTCTCTGCCGGATACTCGGGATTCGACTGAGGAAATTGGACATGAGATAAATCTTTCAAATAGTTCGAACCTACCATGCCAACTGATGATCCGAAAACTTCAGCGAGGGGGTGAACTTGCAAATCCACTGGTGAAATAACAAAAGAGATCAAGTTAGTTCGAAGTTTTTATTAAAGAGTTGATGAAAAGCTTATGAAGTCTTTGTTCGACAAAATCTCTCAAAAAGATTGATGAACTTTACGCTACCACACAGCAATATGAGCGTAATACAACTTTTTACGCTGGCATGTACGAACATGAGCGTAGTTAAGTTTTACGCTAGCACATTAACTGTGGGCAGAAAACCAAATTTTACGCTGACACGTACAACGTGGGCGTATTCCTGTTATTTTTTTTACGGTAACACGAACAACGTGGGCGTACAATATTATTTCAGCTTTACGCTAACACGTACAACGTGGGCATAAAAAGCTGAAAGTTTGGTTTATCTTCTTCTTCCTCGACGGATTTGTTTTCTTCCAACCAAAGATTAGGGCTTTACCCATCATAGGCGGAGCCACGGCCGGGTTGGGATTTTGTTGCGGTAGTGATGACTGAGTAGGGGTTTTCACATGATCAGTCGAGGAGGAATCAATGGCTGGTTTCTTCCCCTTGCTACCGGCGGCGGATGATTTCTTAGGAGCCATCAGATCAGAGTTTCGAAGAAAGAAAAGGCAAAGAGATTCAAGAAGATGAGTAAAAGTGTTTTCTCTCTCTGAAAAAGACCTATTTATAAGAGAGATTCAAAACCGACTGTTGGATATCCCTATAATTACGCCGACTGTTGGACATCCCCGCTTTTACGCGGATGGCTGTTGCGTATTCCAACTTTTACGCTGGCAGATCAAATCTCAACTTTTACGCTTCTGTTCAAAGTGTTTCAAATTTTGGAGATATTTGAAAACTTTGAAGGGGGTCTTGTAAGAGCGTAAAAAGTGCTTCAAAGAAAGAGTCATCCCATTCATAAGTGATCGTTTTTACGCCAAGCAGAGCGGGTAATCTCTTTTACGCCCAAGACTAGGCTAATCAATTTACGCCTAAACAGGCTGATCATTTTACGCTTGGGTCTACACCCGTGATTTTACGCCAAGGACAGAGCAGCCTCTTTTACGCTGGACAAAGCTGTCAAATCTAGCATTTAATGCAAACTCTGACATGAAGATATTAATGATGGCATTTACCACAGAATTCAATGGGATTTGTCTTATACAAAGACCATTGTTGTCGTTTATGGGGATCGAGCTACTTTACGCTCACTGAATGGTTTCTTTTACGCACGGAGTTTTACATGAGTCCTTACGCTCATAAAACAATGTGTGCGTAAAGTCTATTTGAGCTATTTTACGCTCAAGGTTATTCAATAACCACTTTACGCGGAGAACCTATGACAGAGCTATTTTACGCTCATCTTACTGTTTTACGTCCAGAGGATGTTGCAGCTATTTTTACGCCCTATTCTTTCTGGCCAGTTTGGAACGTGGTTTGCCTACATGGCCTTCATGCCACATATTTCGAAGAACGTGTATACATGTATCCTATTCTTACTGAAATGATGGGATGCGTGTCAACGTATGCAAAGGATGACTCTGATCATGGGTGACAGTTGTTAGCGTAAAGACAGACTTTGATGATCTTTTACGCACAGAAGCCCCAGTCTATAAATAGAGTCATTTTTTCTCAAAGACAGACACATGGAGAGAACAGGAGAGAATACAGAGATCAGGACTTCGAGATTTTGATTCTCCGGAGCATTCTTCTTCAACTTTTCTTTCAGAACAGAGTGAAGCAAAGCAGGAAAGCATTCGGCCTCGCCATCAGTGCCCAAGTGTGTCGATACCTTTCTGGTGACTTAGTTCTTCCAAGTTGTTCTACTTCAAGCAGTGATCTTCATCATCATCATATGGTCTAAGGAACAAAGTGATCATTTATGAATCAGACTTCCATAGCAATACTTTTCCAGAATCAAATTTGTACTTCTTGTACTTTTTCTCGTTTTATTTTCAAAATCCAACCTTTTGTTTGGCAATTTTGCTAAGTGAAACACTTCTGTGTTGTGCTTAGGAGAAGTAGAGTCTCGAACGAACTTTCTTTCGCCAATTATACGACCGAAGATGATTAGTTCTTTATCCTTCTTTCTGGCTGGAACGATGAAGTAGAGGATGTCTTCTGGATAAACTTTTTCCCGCAGGTGAGGCGTCGTGACCGACATGTAGAGGTATGATCCTATGCCATTTTCTAGGGCATATATCGTATACATGTAGTGGTTTACAGATTGATAGACATCGAAGTAATTCAAAGATAAACCTTTACTAAAAAAATACGTAAGTTCTTCTTCAGGGATAACACATCCACTGAAGGTACATTATTATGAGTATTAATATACTCATTGAGAGGATCATCGTCTGGAAGAGGAGCCACAGTCTTGGTCGAGTTCACCACATAGGATAATTCTTCAGGATTGGGAGGACGGGCATCAGCAGGTTCCTTTCGAGGTGTCTTGCTGAGAGTGATGGTCAATGGTTTGACCTTGTTAGGGTTCTTCTTTTTACCCAAATTATGAGAGGATTTGGAGTACTTTTTGGAGTAGTACGTCCTTTGACTCGGATAATCATGAGACCATCATTGGAGGATAGACTTACTTCAGCTTCATTGTCAGCTTCGTTGCCATCGTCCTTGGGCGGTTGAGATTGGTAAAGTACTGAATCTCCATAGTAAGCTTCGATGCCCTTAAAAGGATTGACATCGGCGAACTCCATCTTCACGACACCGTCGCTGTTGACATATTTGAAGCACTGGTGAAGTGTGGAAAGAACGATCATGTTCTTGTGTATCCATGGATGCCCCAACAAGACGTTGTAGGATACATTGGCATCGATCACATAGCAGAAAACCTCCGTTCGGTGATCACCGATCTGACACTTGAGACGGATCTTGCCTAGCGGATGGCTTCGACCAGCATTGAAAGCCATGATAGTTGTGTTGGTTACAGATAATTTGTGCAGAGGAATTCCTAGAATTTGAAGCATACTTCTAGGAAAGATGCTGAGGGAAGATCTTGGATCGATGTGCATGCGGTCCACCTTGATTGCCCCGATATACCCTGTATAGTATAGGGGTCTATTATGGCGATTATTTTTGAGTAACATGTCCTCTTGTGAGAAGGTGATGTTGGGCACCACTTCCATAGTACTGTGGCAGTGGGGACAGGAGACAGGGTCTTCAACGGGGGCCTTGACTTTGGCGAGGTAAGAGTCGGCATGTAGTAATGGCTCACTTAAGGCCTTCCGCATTTCTTTGGAGAGTCGCAATAGATAGAACAGAGACAACCTGGCAGGTGCATTGGCTAGATGAGCTAGTATGTCAAAGTTGTAGGGCCGATCCATGCCTTCGGAAGCTGGCGCCTTCAGAGACTTAGCCGGGCTGGCTTCTGAGTTTGTAGGGACAGCAGGAGCTTGAGAAGGTACTGCTTCTTCTTGTACGGGATCGTACGTCCGAAGATAAGTCTTCCCGGAACGCATCACGCCAGATAGAACCTCGTAAATGGGAGAGGATACCATATGGCATGACTTGTACTTCTTGCCCTTTTTTGCTTTGGGAGGTACTACCCCCTGTGTCACTTCTTGCACAAGGTTCGGATAGACCCACATGATCTCACCACGTTCAGTCGTGAGCGGAACCAATGTTGAGTTGCGAGCTGGCGGTAGGTTGATGACTTCCATTATCGCCTTGGGAATCGGGACTACGCCGTCTGGGACTTCTGTGGGAGGAAAGTCACCAAACTGAAGGAAGATCATGTTAGAAGATACGACCTTGTCTTCAGCTTCGAGGTTGATTACTTGGCTGTCGATAAGCTGTTGTATTTTCTTCTTCAGGACGATGCAGTCCTTGGTGAAGTGATGCACGTACTGATGATAGAGACAGTACTTAGGATCGTTGAGTTGGCTCGCCACTACAGGACGTCGTGGTGGAGGCAATATCAGTTTATTAACCTTTATCGATGTGTGAAAGATGGTAATGACATCGTCTTCGTCAAAGGAGAAGGTCTCCTTAGGTTTGTCGGAGGCGCCCTGAGAATTGGAAGCTCCTTTGGATATGTCGACCTTCAGGACTTCTTTCCCTTTACCCCACGAACAGGGATAGTTTGAGGATGCTTGCCCTTATCTTCGGATTTGGGTGTTTTCAACCCTAGTAGTTCCAAGTTAGGAATGTCATTTTCAGCAGCATCAGTGGACCCAATGAAAGCAGGTCATTTATCATACTTATGTATACCCAGACAAAATTTCACTATAGGGAGGAAGTTATGTCGACAAGTATCCATAAGTTCTGAATCTGGTATGCCGAAGGGCATCTTCAGTGCTAGCCGCCTGAAGCTTTCGATGAAGGCGATGACAGACTCAGCCCACCTTTGCTTGGTCTAGATGAGGGTGGACATACTAACATGCATGCCACTCTCGTAAAACTTGTTGAGGAACAATCTCTCCAAGTCTTTGAATGAATTGATACATCCGTCAGGCAGACTGCAAAACCATTTGAAAGATACCCCCTGCAAGGTGATAATAAACAGCTTTGACAAGAACGAATCATCTCTGGACAAGTGCAGAGTCTACGTGTTGAAGTATGTCATGTGCTGACGAAGAGAAGTCAACCCGTCAAATGAATTCAGCGTCAGCGGCTTGTAGTTAGGCGGGCAAGTAGCGTTCTCCCACTCAAGGGGATACGGTTGAGATATCCCCATCTTCTGAAGCTCGTCTTTGTGTGAGATAGTATCGAGACGAGCGACCAGGGAATCAATTACATCCTGTTGATTGAGCAGGTATTGGGAAATGACTGCTGAACGATTGTCGAGCGTTGTTGGCGAAGGACCACCCCCAGTATTTGCAAGATTTGGAGGAGGCGCAACGGAATGAAACTCCTTTTGCAGTGAAGGAGGGTTGTTGCTATGAGCCGGACTAGCGTGACCGAGACATTTTCTTGAGGTGGAGGAACAGCTCCAGCAGCTTGAACCGCCATGATACTGGTAAGCATATCGGTGATTGTCACGACCCGCACCCTAAAGTAAGGGCACGAGAAGTGGGTACGTCCAGCCTACGCCAGTAGTATCGGTGGTAGAACACTGTCCTAGGTCACAACATCTAACAATATAAGGCACATGTACAGTATATACACTCCGAGTGGAGGTGATAATACAGAATACAGTCTCAATCACAACTAAGGCAGAAATAGCACGATATCTTAGATATGAAAATCTAAAAGGAAAATACAAACAGAAGGAAAGCCTAAGTGTCTAACGACAGGACATCACAACATCCAAAAATAATACAACTCTGAAGTCAATACAAATGACATAAGAAATAAGATAAAGCCTAGCTAATCTAGTCTAAGCAGTATGGATGACTTCCTCAGCTAGAGCTGGATCCTCCTGTGGGTCCAACTCACAGGTATCGTCTAGATGGGCTCCATAGTAGATTGGGCAGAAGTCCTCGGTATCATCTGTAATATTTTCAACAGGTCCAGTCAGGACGGGAGCGAGCACAGTACATCTCATACAGTTTATCATGGTAGGAAATATAAAGCAGGCAATAGAGTAAGATACATGAAACGCTGTAAGAAAATGTACATAAAAACAAAAAGATATTTGATAACTGGAAATATATACATGATAAGTAAGAACTGTAAGTGACTAGTGATTTAGAGCACAATATGGTTATGTAAACAGGTTGGGTTATACAATAAAATGGGACTCCATTATACATGAAGGTACAATGGACATATACAATGTCTTATACAATAGGGAATTTGATCGCATAACCATTTCCTACTCACCCTCTCCAATCAATACACAAGGATCCAATCAAGTCATGTTATTGCACACGAAGTATAGTTGTACAATGATCATGTGGGCACATGAGAGTACACGATTTCACACGATTTGCACACGAATAACACGAACACAAGGAGTATACAATGCCCATAATAAAGTACACGAACACGAAATACCCGATGTATCCTATAAGGGGATAACATCGCATGAAAGATCCATATAGTATTAATCCATGATAACCAGTGTCAACATCAAGTAAAGTAATCTAGAGCAAGAATATAAGTCGTGACAAGTATGAAACGATCAGAGAATGTACTCGCCTGCGATCTGAATGTCTGTAAGAATATACTGTCTGAAACGAGGTATATGTGTCCTATTTAGAGCAACACAAGTCATGATGTATACAGGGAGTTATAAATGAAGTATACAATGCATCTACATAATTTTCTAGGTCAATCTAGGTCAAAGTCAACTCTTGGTCAACTCTGGCTCAAACCAAGTCAAACTAAGTCAACTCTAGTCAAATTAGGTCAAACTAGTTAGGGCTTGGTCAATCTTGGTCAACTAGTCTAAGTTAGTCTAATCTAGGCTTAATCAAGTCAATTCTAGGTATCCAACACATAGCCTAGGCAACTAACTATACTACACACAAGCTAAACCAAGCCTAGTCTAGCACTCACAACCAACAATAAGGCTACTCAAGCTATTTAACTTACAATATACATACCTACACTGTTCACATATTGTATATAGGTATACATGCATAATGAAATAGGCACATCTCTCCCACATTATATATATATATATACATAATGGCACACATTACTTAGGCCTAATATATACATACAACTTCCATTAATCATGCATTACCTACCTTATCACATTCATGGCTATATATTTAAATACTAACATGTAACAACTATATATATAGTACAATACATATTAGAGGGTTAGGCAAGGGTTAACAGGTTACAAAGTGTCAATAGGACAGTTTAGTGAAGTAGGAAACAATGAATTAAAATTATAGTGTAATGGACATGACAGTTAGTGTATTAGCTTCCAATTCCAGAGTTTAAACAGTGTGTGTGTGTATGAAAACTAATTCAAACAAAACAGTGTGTGTATGTTGTAATCTGAAATCAGGGAATCAAAAGTCAGTTGACAGTGTAACAATTTGGGAATTAAAGTGAACTAGAATTTCTCAGGTTTTACTTAATGGGAAATCTCAGTTTAAAATCCAACTAATCATCATCTCAGTTTACTTATGGGTTTTCTAGGTTTCAGATATTGAAATTTGATAGTGTAATGGTCATGGGTCTCAGGTTTCAAGTATTGAGTTTCCAGTTTACATAGAGTAGTGTGTGTGTATAGACATATAGGTTCAGGTTTAGTCTAGTAATCAACAGTAGCTATAGGTTCAGTTCAGTGCTAATTCGAGTGATTCCTACATGTTAAAACACATTGCAAATCTCAGTTTACATTAACAAAATTTAAACTCAGGTATTACAAGTCAATGATTCTCAGTTATCAGATTTGCAGCCCAATGGCTAATTTGAAACCAAAATCCCCATTCAATAAGAACCCCACTATGTACATTAATCCTAGATACATATGGATGAACTATTTATGATGACTAATCATCAACCAATCAGTTAAACCATATGGTAAATGAATTTCTCAGGAAGAACAATGCACCCATATTAGCAAATTTGAAATTCTGAGCAAACAGTCCAAAGTGAGTTCGAAATCCGATTTTCCATATTAACTTGAAAACCCAATCATGTAGTTAATCTCAGTTACATCTAGGTGAACAACCATCACAAATTAAGTCACACAAAACAGTTTAAACATTTAATTTCTCAGAAAAATCACTATTGTTAGTTCATATAAAAACCAAAACTGAAACACTGATACATAACAGCCTAATTTCGAAAACCTAAAATTATACCACGAAATTAAACAACAGTCAAATGGGAATGTTCCTTATGTTTAAACGTGTCAAGGGGGTGTGTTTGTGTCCACAAATTAGGACACGAAGTGTCCAAACAGAGAGTCAAACCAGTGTCAGAGACTGTGTTTTTGTAGTCTCGTGTAGTGAGTTTAGTGACCCGTGGACACGACACAAGTCGAACCAAGACACGTGCTCGTGTCCAGACACTCGTCAGGGATAGAGCTACATGCTCGAGTCCCTGATAAGTCACCACGACGTGTTCTGGTGGGACACGATGCCCGTATCAGAGCGGGGTTTCACGTGCGTGCGGGTCAGTAAAAGACCAGTGCGAATTATTTTTCGTATCCGACACGACACGAGGAGTCATGAAACTTGGGGAGTGACTTATCATTCACTGCCCTGAGCCCCACACTAAATTTGGTGGGTTCACAAGTTCTGTGCAGTGAGCACGACACATGTGGCAGCAGGACATCAAGACACTGTCTCGTACTGCAAGTACGTATCGATTTTCGACACGAAAATGATACCAGTGCGTGCTTAGTCAATAGAGAATTGAAAACACATGTATAGGGCTACCAATTCATACAATTAGTTTCAGAAATGGTTATTAAAATACTGGTTTAGGCATTTCATCGAACACTGTTTTATTTAGGGCTGATACGTGTCCAATACAGACACAAAATGGACACTACCTAGCACCAAACTATTTCTACAGCTAGGGTATACCTACATGCATGCATCTATGAAAATAAAACATGATTTTAGAAGGGTTTCATGGAATTTACCTATTGAGGTTGAATCTCAATGAAATAGGGTAAAAATGAGGTTTCTTCTTGAACTCAAATTCACCAAAACACTTCAAACCCTAGCCTAGTAAGCCCCTACTAGCTTCTACTATGGTAGAGGGTGATGTTGCAATTGATTAGAACCAATTTGGGCTTGATTTGGATATTAGGGAAGGAAATTTGGGGAGGAACTATTAGGGTTCTAAAGGGTTGTAAAAAGAGGCAAAGGTTTTTGTTAGGGATGTTTTATAGGAAGGACGGGGAACAATTGTGGCTACCATTAGATGGATTAGGGTTAGGTTTTAGGTCTAGATGAGTGGCTAGGAGTTGTCCACCGAATTCTAGGCCTTCCTATGGGTTCAACTTGTCATAGGCTACATTTTTCACAAATATCCTAAGAGTTAAATATCTTACCTATAAATATCTAGATATTAGTAATCATGACATGATTAAGTTAACCTAGTCAATCAAGGCTAATCTAGATTAGCTAAGTTTGGAGGTTAGTCTCTAACAATTCAATTAGCACAATATTAATTAATCAAAAATACAATTTCACAAAATTGTCAAAATGACTAAAATACCCTTAGGCTAAAACCTAGTAATTAATCATCCTAATCACACGACTATGCTCCCTTGGCCATGGTTAGTCACTAGGCTTAGCAATTCTAGGGTTTAACTAGATAACCATCAAAATTATAATTCAATATTTTAAATAATTTTAAATTGATTAAAAATCACCAAAAATCATAATATGATTTAAATATTATTATTAAATGATTATAATTACAAAATTTTAAAATTACCCTCATTTGGAAAACTGGGTGTTACAAGTCTACCCCCCTTAGAAGAATTTCGTCCTCGAAATTAAGATGGTCGTACTCCTTCTAGGTCAACTACCCCAACAATCATAGTATTAAAATCACATGGTTGGATAATCATACGTGTGTTTTCCATAAAGAAATTCCTTTATTTGTTGTGTTTCTGGGAAAATTACAACTGTGGAAATGTGATCTAGAAGATGATCGCTTTATCCCTTAGACTATGCGAAGAAGAAAAGCTCTCAAAATTTTGACAGTAGATAACTATGTATCTGTACAAAGAATGAGAAAAAGAACTCTATTTATAGAGTCGAAAATAAAACTGAAAAGATAACTGTCTTCACAGCCTGTGCTTAGTTGAAAATCACGCAGAATTTAACATACGCAAGGTTGTGAGCAGTTACTGGACGTGGCCTGTAACTGTTGGACACATGGCGATCATGTATGAGTCGTGTGCAAGTTACAGGACACGCATGCGAGAGATCAGTGGCATGGCTGCCACGTACTCCAATTTGATGAAATCCACGTAGACTTGTTGAAGACGAAATCCATGCAAACTCAGTGTAGAAAGCTTCAAAATCTACGCAAACTTGGGGCAAGAAAACTTCCGAATCCACGTAAACTTGAGGTGAAGAACTCAAAGATACACGCAGACTTGAGATAGGACTGCCAGCTGTCTTGATTTGGCGTATCTTGACTGACACAAAATCTCTGACAGTGATTGCTTTGTCAGTCGTATTAAATGACAAGAAACCCTTTTTGGTACGCCAACTTGACGAAGGCTGAGTCTTGCTGAAGAAGATTTCGAAAATCACGCAATAGACGGCTGTGATCTCTCGAATTCTGTGCATACGTGGCATACAAAGAGACATTCTTCGACTGTCATGCTGTCAGTCATAATTACTCTCTGACAAATGACGAGCTGTCTCCCAGCGTGATTTGTAAAATTTGTCTGGATCAACTGAGTGTGATTTTTGACTTTGCCTTGATCAACTCAGCGTGACTGTTAGATTTGTTCTGATCAACACAGCGTGACTTTCATTTTTTAAAGGCCTACAAGACCCCCTTCAAAGTTTTCGAAAATTGAAAAAGACTTCAAAATTTTTCGAAATACTTTGAAAAATAAGATGATAAAATGAACTTAGTCACGCTGAGATGACTTCAAATTTTTCGGAAGTTGGAAAGACTTCGAAGTTCTTTGAAAACATCCAAATGAACTTATTAAATGTCATGATGACTCTTCATTTTCTAAGACTGATTGCATCCAGTTTATGGTGGAATATGAACCGCCGGCGAGCTCTGTTATATAAACAGGGAGAGGATTCATTTAATCTTCATCTTACGTCAACATGACACCAAAGGAGAAAGCTGAGGAAGAAGCACGCAAGTTGGGATTTTGTTCCTATGGTGATCCCACTTTTGAGGGTAAAGAACCGGAGCCTCTGGTTTTCGAGTTCAAAGACGATCCCATGCAATTAGCCAAGAATTTCTTGAGCTATTTTGGCTTGGATGGCTCGTCTTCTTCTGATGGACGCAGTTTCGCAGAGCAGCATGAAATATTGAAGGCTCTGTTACACCGCATGGGGGTTAAGAGTGTAGAAGAATTGGGCCCTAAGCTTAGCCGTTCTGTAAAATAGAGCGTGTCTTTTATGCTTTTGTCTTCTTTTGAAAATATTACACTTCTTCTTTTGTCTTTTGTAAGGCCATCAGTGCCTGTCTTGAAGAATATAGTACAACTTTTGTGTTTGAATAGCGTGCATTAATGAAGAATGTTAATTAGCACTCTTTGACTGTTTCCAATGTTGCGCTGTCTTCCAAAACACACGTGTCATTCATTCCATGGTTTACGAGCGCTATTCACGCGGATCTTTTCCAAGAATAAGCTTGTACTTTGTCCTTTAAATAGATAGCTGAGTTTCAAAGATACTCATCTCCCATTCTTCTTCTTCTTCTCTGAGAATGAAATTTTTGGGAGATTTCATTCTCAAACAGGAAAGCAATGCTTTCTAATGTTCGATTTCTACGCACTGTATCAAATATGGGTTTGCCAATCCTTAGGACCAAACTTGATGGTAAGTCCGCATACCATTTTTGTTGCTGTTGAAGATAGGCTTTTATGTTTCTGACTGAAAAAATGCACGCTTGACTAGCCAATGCGTGCCAAATGACATTTCTGTTGATTAATTCTCTTTTTCCTTGCTGTTCTCTGCAGAAGCTCGGTTGAAAATTTTCTTCAGAACTGGCATTAGTGATGTAGATGCTGTAGAGAATATCCTACTGACACCTACATCAGGGAGCTCATACGCTTTTGACGCGTACATCAGACAACTCAGAACTCTTCGTGGGATAGAAGGGTCTTCCTCAGATGGTAGGAAGAGCCTTTATACACGAGAGTTGGATGGTGGAGTCAACTCTACCTCGAGAAATCGGGTAGTAGAGTTCCTTTTACGGCAGAACTAGGAATTGTATCCCAAGATTTGGATACATTCCTGTCTCCTCTGAAAGGTCGCTCCTAATCCATCAGTTGTATTGGCAGCACCACGACTTCGGGCTGCCATACTCTGTGGTTCTCCTCTCGTCTGAGAGAGAAGACCAGAGTTTGATTCCTGCTGATCTAGTCGTGACTGGGACCCAGACAGTCAAGAACTGCCACCAACAACGAACCTGACAGAGAAGTTCCGACGGAGAAGATCCAAAGAAGAAGATAGATCTCTATTAGGTTATTGTTGTGGTGTAGAACGAAAATCCAAGATTTGTAATAGATTTCCATTATGATTTATAAGAAAGTCTAAGAAAATGTAATAGACTTTTTGTGGTGAAATGAGAATGGAAATAATAATTCTTCTATGCTCAAAAATTTGTATTTGTGGATGAATTGTGGACATGATAGATAATGAAATCTTCTTTTCTGTTTTAGAGTATATGATATTATCAGAGGTATTATGGACGTGATAATATGTAGGAACTCAAAAGAAAATAGATTGATTTCTATGCAGAGGTCAAAAATGACAAATGAGTAAGTAAATTCGGAATTGATTCAGAGGTTATGAAAATGTGATAAATAACGAATCCCCACTTAATAAATTTGATAGAAGATTATGAACGGACGAACCGTTAGATGAAATGAACGGATGAACCGTCGGATGAACATAATAAATGAACGGATGAACCGTCAAGCATTAATGAACGGGCGAACCGTCTGATGAATGTGAGAAATGAACGGATGAACCGTCAAGCATTAATGAATGTGTGAATCGTCGAATGGATATGACGCTTCATTATTTGAGGAACTTCTGCCTATAAATATAGCAGAAATCTGAACATTTCTACTCCTCAACATAAAAATGTCGTCTGGAGAAGCATCCAAGAAGATTGAGATTGCCTCAAAGGTTCAGAAAGGCACTAAAGAACGCCCTGCTGATCCAATTCAATCGAAGAAGATAGAAGCAAGCGAAGGTTCGTCTGCACCCAAGCCACCAAGGGACATTCTGGACTTCCTGCTCGAACCAGGAAGGACTGAAGGAGAAGAAGCCATGAGGATAGCCGCTTGCAAGTTTCTTGTGGGTTCCAGCAAGGAGATCCTCAGCTCTTTTGCTGATCACGTCTTCGAGAAGGATGGCAGTGGCCCACGTCCAAATGTAGAAAAGGATGATAGTGATCTTCCTTAATATCATGTATCATCATTCATGATTAAAAATAAAATAAAAATTTTATTTCTAAATATGAAACTGTCTGATGATTACAAGCATTTATACATAGTACTTTTTAAGGAATTTGCCATTAATAGGCATCAAGACTTTTCGACCATCCAATTCTGAGAGTTGATAAGCTCCATTTGAGAAAACTTTACTCACAATATAGGGACCTTCCCACTTTGCGTCAAATTTGCCCTTGCTCATATGAGTCATAGTCATTGGACGTCTGACTGTTAGAACAAGTTCTCCTTTTTGATATGCTCGAACTCTGACTTTCTTATTAAAAGCTCTTGAGATCTTAGCCTGATAGAATTCAATATTCTGTTGAGCAGATAATCGCTTTTCATCCAGAGCTTCTAATTCCTGAAGTCGAAGACGATCATTATTTTCAGCAGTGAGTTCATTAGCGATTGCTATCCTTAAAGAAGGAATTTGAATCTCTAATGGAAGAACAGCTTCGCAACCATACACCAGAGAGAAGGGTGTACATTTGGTAGCATTACGAACTGTAGTGCGATAAGCCCACAAACATTCACCGAGCTTCTCACTCCAATTACGTTTGTTAGTAGAGACAAACTTCTTTAGGAGTTTGATGATAGTCTTGTTGAAAGCTTCTGTTAATCCATTAGCTGCCGGATTATATGCGGTAGAAGCCACATTGTTGATCCGATGGTCGTCACAGAATCGAGTAAATTTTTGACTGACGAACTGTGGTCCGTTATCATGAATAATACGTCGAGGAACACCAAATCTGTAGATGACATGATGCTTAATAAAGCTGATGACATTGGACGTCTTAACTTCAGATAAAGGAATGGCTTCGGCCCATTTGGAGAAGTAATCGGTTATTGCAAGAATAAACCGATGACCCTTGGATGACGGCGGATTGATCGGGCCGATAATGTCCATGCCCCAAGCTTCGAAGGGCTATGACGCTGCCGTTGGATGTAGAAACTCCGAGGGTTGATGAATAAACTCTGTATGGATTTGACAAGCTTTACACTTCTTTGCATATTCGATGGCGTCTGATACCATAGTGGGCCAATAATAACCCATACGTCGAATACGGTCTTGAAGTTTTGGTCCAGGCTGATGTGCTCCACAAATTCCATCATGTGCTTCGCGAATAATTTGTTGAGCCTCGTCACCGGCAACACATCGAAGAAGTAAACCATCATAAGCTCGACGATATAAGGTCTTTGTTGTATGATTGTAATAGAATCTGAGTGATCATCATCTGATAGATGCTGCCTCACTCGAATCATCTGGAAGAATATCATACAATACGAAATCTAAGAAAGGAAGTCTCCAATCTTTATCCGTATTTTGATTCTCGGCCGAATTACTGAAGATAAATTCCATGCTGGAATCAGAAGAAGATGACATCGATTTACGACTGAATCCAAATCCTCTTGTTGTGTTGACATCATGAGATGTTGATCCTTCAATGTCAACTGGAAGTCCTAGGGTCAGGTTATTTTCGAGATGAAATAATTCTCGATTGCGAACAACAATCATTTGTTGCCGTCTAACCGGAATAGCCAACACCGCCGTAAGATTGGCAAGAGCATCAGCTTCTGTGTTACATGATCGCCTAACATGTTCAATGAAGAATTCTTCAAAGGAAGAAACCATAGATATAGCTGATCTATGATAAGGAACCAGATCTTGATGGCGAACTTCATAAGTACCCCTTATCTGATTGACAATGAGTTTAGAGTCTCCATATGCCTCCAAATATTGAATATTCAGATGTTTAGCGAGTTGAAGACCAATAAGCAGTGTATTATACTCAGCTACGTTGTTTGCATATGGCTGATCAAGAAGGCTCTTTGGATAGCAAGACCTTCTGGCGATACAAGAACGATTCCAACTCCAGCGACAATATCACCATTAGGACCAATTCTTGAAGCTCTATCAAAGAATAGATGCCAAGTAGGATCTTCTTCAGCAATTTGATTCGAATCTAGGACTTCATCTGGGATTTCATTATAGAGTTTTGAATTTTCTGGAATTGAGTGAGCAGCCAAAAAATCAGCTAAAGCTTGTCCTTTGACTGATTTCTGAGGAATATAATGTATATCATACTGAGCAAGTAGAATTCCCCAATTAGCCAGTCGAGAATTCAAAACACTGGGTTTCTTCATCATGATCCGTATAGGATTGATCCTAGAGATGACATGAATAGTCTGGCCCATGATATAATGTCGTGTCTTTTGGACAGCGAACATCAAGGCTAGACATTCTTTTTCGACCGGTGAATATCGAGGTTCAGCTCCGGTCATAGTGCGACTGAGATAATAAATGGCTTGTTCATGACCATTTTGATTCTTTTGAGCGAGTAATGCACCCAGTTAATGACTCATTGCTCGAGTATATAGGAGGAACGGTATTTCTGAGACGGGAGGTACCAATACTGGAGGGCTCATCAGATATTGTTTTATATCATCGAATGCTTTCTGACATTCATCATTCCAGACAAAAGAGACACCTTTCTTCATAAGTTTGTTGAATGGTCTGCTGCATCCTGATAAATTAGAGATGAATCTCCTGATATAAGCGATTCTTCCTTGAAATCCTCGTAGCTCTTTTAAGGTGCGTGGAGGATGCATCTCTTGGATGGCTTTGATCTTCTCGGGATCCACGTGTATACCTTTAGCGGTAATGACGAAGCCGAGAAATTTACCACTAGAGACGCCTAAGAAGGACTTAGTAGGGTTCATCTTTAATTGATGCTTACGCATTAGATCAAAAATAGTCTTCAAATCTTGGATGTGATCCTCCTTTTGTCGACTTTTAACTGCAATATCATCAACGTAGCATTCGACTGTTTTCCGCAGATGTTCACGGAATATAGTGCTCATAGCTCGTTGATAAGTTGCTCCTGCATTCTTGAGACCAAATGGCATAACTGTATAACAGTATGTACCAATCGACGTTCTGAAATAAGTGTGCTTCTCGTCGTCTGGAAACATTTTAATCTGATTGTACCCAGAATACCCGTCCATGAATGACATCCGTTCAAATCCACAGGTATTATCGATCATAACATCAGTGATTGGTAGAGGGAATTCGTCCTTAGGACATGTCGTATTGAGATCGCGGAAGTCTATGCATACTCTGATCTTGCCAGTCTTTTTAAGAACAAGAACTATATTAGCCACCCAATCGGGATGTTGTTCCTCTCTAATAAACCCGGAGGTAATGAGTTTATTGACTTCAGCTTCAATTGCATCCATAATGTCTGGACGAAATCGTCGCTATTGTTGTTTGACCGGTTTAGCATTCGGCAAGATATTGAGCTTGTGAGTTGCAATTTGTGGATCAAGCCCTGGCATATCTTCATAACTCCAAGCGAAGACGTCGATGTAATCACGAATGAGTTTGATCATATCTTGCTTATCAGTTTCTGAAAGACTTTCACTGATGAATATTGGTTTGGGAGATCCCTCTTCACCAACATCTATTTGAACAAGCTTATCTTCAGTCGGAGGTTCTTTTTGCTCAAAACGGAACTCCCATTGATTATCTAACCTTTGGGCCCATTGTTCTGATTCAGGTAAAATTTCAAATTCTTCTTCGTCTTCATCACTTTCTTCAGAACGGTCAATAGAAACTATGTTGGAAGACAGAATGTTGCAGTAGAAATCACCGATACTCGTATCGAAATCCCAAGAAGTGGTACTAGAAGAATCAGATCTTTTATCTTCGTCAGATTCAGGATCTTCATGGATAATATTGATAAAAGGAGTAGGAGCAATATAGCCCAATCCGTATTTCGTCCTCCCATATTTCAGAGGAGGAATACGAACAGGCATTTTTCTTCCCTTTCCATCATTGAGGCCAGTCCTTAAGTCATAGCCCATATTTTTGATGATGTCTTTAGATTGCTGACTATAACGACGTAGTTGTAATCTTCCAGTATCATCATTTCTGTCATCATCTTCTAAATCAGAAGGACTTTGGGGCCCTTTGTAGAAGAATATTGGAATGTCTTCTGGCTTTCTGCTGGAAACTAGGAAGTATGAAGATTGTACAGGTTCTAGGGATACATCTGTATGAACAGTCTGTACAACTCCAATGGTTATTGTGTTCAAGTCATCTAACAAATGTAAATAACTATGAACATAATTACACACATCAGCGTACTGCAGAGATGGAGACTTTTCATTGAATGTAAAAGCAGCAATATTTACATTGGGAGAAGGCTGAGCCTTAGAGATTTTAGCCAAGTCAATGACTAAAGAGGGAGAAGAAGAAGAAGTTTTGTTTCGATTAAGATCGATAACAAATTTCTCAGAAGAGGTGAGCTCCCTTGAAACTTGAGATGGAAGAGTAGTCCGTCCTCCAATAGGAATGATCAGAGTATCTTGAGTAGATGACTGAGATAGTGGAGAGATCCGTCCACTCACTGGAATGATTAAAGAACCTTCTCCAGAGAGTTTGGGAGATTGTTGCTGAGTAGCTCGACCTTTAACTGGGATTATTAAGGTCTCACTTTGTGAATCCTCTTTCTCCATGGCTTGTATGATCCTTGTATACTCTTCTTTGTACATTCGGGAATCATTGAAATAAGCTTCAATCCTATGGAAGGGATTTATATCAGCAACTTCTTTTTGTACTCTTCTATTGCTGTCAATGTATTTAAAGCACTGATCAAGAGTAGAGGGCACCACATTATTTTCATGAAGAAAGTGTTGGCCCAATGATTACATTGTGTTTTTGAATATGGCTAATCAGTTAAGTTTAACATAATGATGTCACTAATATTCATATACTCACTATCATGTTGCTACTTAAACTTAGCATTGTCCTAATTGTCCTATATTATACTGCTATGCTTGTATCGTACTGCAACATATTTTGTTGGCCTAACATGCTATCATGTTGTTACTTAAACTTAGCAATGTCCTAATTGTCCTATATTGTATTGCTATGCTTGTATCGTACTGCAACATATTTTGCTGGCCTAACATGTATTTGTAGACATGCAGTAAGCATGATCTAACATGATCAAACAGGACATAGGCAATGAAGAATTAATGTTGGACCAAAGACGGCATCATATAAAGGGATTTCTCTGAACCGCCTAACGACCTATCCGGGGCCTCGCATCGGGGGTTCCGCCCCCGAAAGGTATTCAGATTTCCAGATCTGTTTATCTTCGGACGACTGCTGTCAAGGGAAAAGACGTCTTCAGGACTGCTCAAATATCAGAAGAAAGACATCATCAAAGGGCTCTTGGTTTTCCTATTTGTTTCAAGTCTGTAATCTTCAATTTATTGAGTCTAGGAGAATGTGTATGTTGAGTCGCACTGAGTCATCTCAACCCCTAGCATATCTCTCCAAAGCTCTACCATACAACAGACCAATTCCTGAACCAAGCCCAAGCTCCACAAAGTCCAAAAGCCCAATGGACCAATTCTGTCTGCTGGAGACAGAGTTCGGGCCGAACTCTGCCTCCACACAGAGTTCGGGCCGAACTCTGTCCCCTGATTTTCAGCACCCTGATTTTTAGGGCCTGCTTGCTACAAGCTGTCCAACGGCCAAAAAATTTGAATTATCCATACCGAATTCTGGCCGAATTCTGCTTGTCCCGAACCCTATAAATAGGCCTTGGTTTCTCTCATTTGAAACTATCCACTCTTCTATTCTTCTTCTCTTACATAGCCTATATAGTCAAGAGCCTTACTCTTCCAATCTACTAGCCACAAAACTTCCTAAGCCCCAAGGTGCTCAAGTGCGATTCAGCTAGAAGTTTTTGTGCAAGAGTTGAAAAGAAAAGTCACTTGGACAATTCCAAGTCGCTTGGAAAATTCCAAGCAAATCGCCACTGCGATCCTCTGTAAGAAGTTGACGTGCTCTTCTGAAGAAAAGGCACGGGTTGTAAACTACTATTTCATAAATAGTGGATTTGAATCCTGAGCTAGAGTTCTCAGGCCTGGACTAGTCCTCCACGAGGGAAACCAGGTTAAAACTGCTGTGTTTGCGTATGCTCTTCTGATCTTTATTTACTTTCGCATTTCTCTTTGATTTATTTACTATCTTGATAGTTGTTTTGTGAAGGTGATATAGAATTAATTTTTATTTGGTGATTATCGACACAAACTCTATTCACCCCCCTCTAGAGTTGCCTACACTTGTATTTTCAGAAAGGGCCTCCCCAGAAGAAGATTATAGGATCCCACGATCTCGATCACATAGAAAGTGACTTTAGATCTGAAATCACCTATCTGAAGCTTCAGATGAATCTTTCCCAAAGGCTCACTTTGGCTTTGATTGAATCCCAAGATAGTAGTAACCGTCTTGGAAAGCTTGTGAAGAGGGATTTTTAATTCATCCAACAGACTCTTTGGCATTATGCTTATAGCAGACCCGAGATCAATGAGGATACGATCTATCTTCATTGTATCGATATAACCGGTGTAATAGAGAGGCCGATCATGTCGATTGTCTTCCAGTAGCAGGTCGTCTTGTATAAAGGTGATATTTGGGATAATCTCCAGTACACTGTTGCAATGTAAGCAAGTGGCAGGTTCTGCATCTGGATTCTTTAATTGAGCAAGACAAGAGTCAGCTTGAAGAAGTGCCTCATTTAACGTCTCCCGAGTCTCTTTGGAAAGACGTAAAAGTTCGAAGAGGGACATTCTAGCTGGAGTATTAGCAAGTTGAGCTAGAATGTCAAAATTATAAGGCTTCTGAAGTCCAAGAGGAGAGGACTTCTTGATTGGTTTATCAAATCGAGCCTGTTGTTAGCCTTTCTCCAGAGCTGTAGGCTTGGAAGGAGTAGATTCAACTGGTGTGGTTGAAGGAACAGGTGCAGTAGATGATTCTTCTTCAAGAGGGACATTGGGAGCTTCTTTGTAAGCTGGAGGGATATCAGTAGGATCTTCAGGATTCTTAGAATAATCCTTTAGATAAGGTTTCCCCGTTCGAGTAGCACTAACAAGTGCTTCTTCTTTTTCTTTTGGCTCTGTGTCAGAGGTAGATCCGAGAGAAGTCATATGACTTGACTTAATCTTCCCAGCCTTCTTGGACTTTCGAAGAGAAGGAGATTCAAAGTCTGTCACTAGATCAGGATGAATCCACATGATTTCTCCAGTCTTCAAAGTGATTGGCACCAATCCTTCAGACTATGGAGGAGGAATATTCACTATCTCAAGAGTTACCTTGGGAATAGGAACGATCCCACTTTCAAGGAGTTGAGGAGGGAAATTTCCAAATTGCATAGAGACGACATTGGAGGTGACGGTCTTCTCTTTTGGAGTAAGGAAGGTAGCTCCAGATTTAATCATTTCTTGGATCTTTTCTTTCAGTACATAACATGTACGGATTGTGTGACCCAACATTCTGTGATATGGGCAGTATTTGGGATGATCTGTCTTACCAGCTTCATCAGGTTTCTTGATCTCAGGTAATTGTATTTTATTACCTTTCAGCAGACATTCAAAGATACCAAGGACATCATCGTCGTCAAAAGAATATTCTTCTTTGGGGCGAGGTGTTCTTGATTGTTGAGTTGTAGAGGCAGGAGCTTGAACAGTTGATGCATCTTTGCTCTGAAGATTAACTTCAAGAGTTTCTTTTCCCTTGCGAGCATTATTTTTATTATTAGTACCTTGACCTATTTCTTTGGGAGTCATCTGCACTCCTAAGCCTTTGAAGGTTTCAGCACTAATTTCTGCAGCTTTGGCACTGACTATAAAAGAAGGCCAGTCTTGAAATTGGGTGGATCCTGTCCACATGCTGATGATTGGCAACAAGTTTGATTTGCATGTGTCAATGGTGACAGCATCAGGAGTTCCAAGAGGCATCTTCAGAGCTTCTCTTTGAAACCGTTCAATGTAATCCTCTGTAGTTTCATTATTTTTCTGCTTGATTCTAATAAGAGCAGACATAGTTATTTCATTGAGCCCTTCATAGAACCGTTCAAAAAATATCTGTTTGAAACCGGCAAACGAGGTAATGCTCCCATCTGGGAGACTTCTATACCATTCATAAGCCGTTCCCTTGAGACATCCAACAAACACCCGAGTAAGGAGGGCGTCGCTTGGTTGCAATTGATCAGTCATCACTTCAAAGTGATTAATAAACTGACTTGGAGAAGTGGTTCCATCATAGAATGAGATAGTAGGAGGCTTGTATTTAGGAGGATATGATACTTGCTTCCATTCTATCGGATAAGGTTGCTTAATGCCTAACCTTTGTAAACCATATTTCTGTTTGAATGCTTCAAATTGAGTTTTGAGATTCTTCAATTCTTCATTAACAACTCCGGAAGATTGTGGAGTTGTAACTTGTAGAGAATAGGTGGGAGGAGGAACAGCATTGTAAGCACTACCCCCAGCTCCAGAGAGACTAGGATTTGGTTGAGCTGGTCCAGGAGTATTGGATTGTACTGCTGGAGGAACTTGTACTGGACTTATATCAGTGTCAGTTGGTATGACATCTGGTACAGTCTGTCGATTTTGCATCTGAGCTGTCATGAGTTCATACATCGACTTTATAGTATCAGCCATAGACTTCATTTGCTGTTCCAAAGAAGCAATCCTTTGATCTTGGGGAGTCACCGAAGAGGAAGGTTCATTGTTCAATTCAGTATTCCCATCCACCATATATGTAGTGACTGTATGAGGGATTATTGATGAATTAGTGGATGTGGTATGCTCTGAATTACTGCTTCGTGCATCGAAGTCATTTATAGGAGAACTACCCCCAGTAGGAAGAGGTGGAAAGTTAGATTCTCCAAGGAATTCAGAATCATCTTCAGAGATCAAGTTTTTTTGACTAGAAGCCAGGACACTTGCTCTGGTATTTCTATATACTCCATCTGGACTATCAACTCTACCCCCGGTGTCCCGAGAAGCCATGTTAACAGAAGCAAACAAAGGCTCATCTTCATCAGGCATAGGTTCACACTGAATCCGATTGAAGACAGATTGTCGTTTAGTTTGACATCTGCATTGCATTGTAACTCTCGGCTGGAAGTCACATTCATGATCAGTATGGTCCTGAACCATTGATTGACATCTGCATTGAATTATGACTCTTGGATAGAAGTCACATTCAGCATGATCCTTTGACACATAATCACTCCTTCTCTTCTGTTGAAGATATTCTCGTAAATCTGTTTGTAAAGATTGAGGAGTATATTTCCTGTTCTTGGGTCTTGATGGCTCTTGATTATACAGAGAGTGATTAATATGAGCCACATAGTTTCTTGTATACTCTGCATCTGGATCTCTTATCCTTGTTTCCAACTGGTATGGTTTCTTAGAACCAGAAATGCTAAGTTTTGTTCTTAGATCAGTGGAAGGTAACACATTGGTTTTGGAAACATGGAGTTTTCCTTCCATTGATTTGGATATTTGCAGAGAAGGAAGAATTGAACCATCCCTTTGATTAGGAGTTGGTAACAGACCCTCTTTTATGGACAAATTCTGTGCCCAATTTGAAGAAGTCATAGAAGAAGACATTAAGGAATGTTTCTTCTTAGACTCATTCAAGTTTTGAGACATAGAATGTCTAGAAGGAAGAGAAGTCAAAAGACCATCTCCTTTCCTTTGACTAACAAAAGTGTCAGTCAAAGCTGTTCCTGAAGTAAAAACTACAGGAGCAGAAGGAACAACTAAAGAGTTATTCCTTTTCGAAGGGACTTTGTGTGGAAGACCACCCCCAGTTCTAGTAGAACTTGGTAAAGAAGAAGAGATAGCTAAGGAGCTATTCTTATTGGATGAAATATACGCTGAAACAGACTCGGTTAAAGAACCAGTACTGTTAGCGTGACTTTTGAATTTAGAATTACATGCTGAAACAGATTTGGCTAAGGAGCCAGTACTGTCAGCGTGACTGTTGAATGTGGGTTTACACACTGGAATAGATTTGGCTAAGGAGCCAGTACTATCAGCGTGATTTTTAGAGTTGAATTTGCATGCTGGAACAGATTTGGCTAAGGAGCCAGTACTATCAGCGTAACTTTTGATTACTGTCATCTTTGAGCGCACAAGAGTGTGCGTGCTTGCAGTAGAGCGTTTGCCAGTGTTAGGAGTAGACACTGTGACAGAGACTTCACCATTGACTGCCAACTGATTCTTAGGGACATAGACAGAGTGTCCCTTCGACTTGGCAGTAGTGATGGAGGCTGGAGTGGGCTTGCCACTCTTAGCCTGATGTATTTCTTTATAGGCGAGTTGATCGAGTTTGATCGTCATCACCTTCTTCGTCGAACCGATTGACGAAGTATCGTATTGAGTTGTTGCCATCTCAGAAGAGGAGATGGTTTTCTCCAGCAGAGTCGCCAATTTGTTTTCCATAAAGAAATTCCTTTATTTGTTGTGTTTCTGGGAAAATTACAACTGTGGGAATCTGATCTAGAAGACGATCGCTTTATCCCTTGGACTATACGAAGAAGAAAAGCTCTCAAAATTTTGACAATAGATAACTATGTATCTGTACAATGAATGAGAAAAAGAACTCTATTTAAAGAGTCGAAATAAAACTGAAAAGATAACTGTCTTCACAGCCTGTGCTTAGTTGAAAATCACGCAAGATTTAACATACGCAAGGTTGTGAGCAGTTACTGGACGTGGCCTGTAACTGTTGGACACATGGCGATCATGCATGAGTCGTGTGCAAGTTACAGGACACGCAGGCGAGAGATCGGTGGCATGGCTGCCACGTACTCCAATTTGATGAAATCCACGCAGACTTGTTGAAGACGAAATCCACGCAAACTCGGTATAGAAAGCTTCAAAATCTACGCAAACTTGGGGCAAGAAAACTTTCGAATCCACGCAAACTTGAGGTGAAGAACTCAAAGATACACGCAGACTTGAGATAGGACTGCCAGCTGTCTTGATTTGACGTGTCTTGACTGACACAAAATCTCTGACAGTAATTGCTTTGTCAGTCGTATTAAATGACAAGAAACCCTTTTTGGTACGCCAACTTGACGAAGGCTGAGTCTTGCTGAAGAAGATTTCGAAAATCACACAATAGATGGATGTGATCTCTCGAATTCTGTGCATACGTGGCATACAAAGAGACATTCTTTGACTGTCGTACTGTCAGTCATAATTACTCTCTGACAAATGACGAGCTGTCTTCCAGCGTGATTTGTAAAATTTGTCTGGATCAACTGAGCGTGATTTTTAACTTTGCCCTGATCAACTCAGCGTGACTGTTAGATTTGTTCCGATCAACTCAGCGTGACTGTCATTTTTTAAAGGCCTACAACGTGTCTGTCCAAAATTATGATACTCAGAATCTTCGTCATGCTAGTGAGCAAGGCTACGATAATCATAGGGTCCCCGGCTAAGGTACATACCTCTAGAATCATGGTATTTAAAATTTTCGTATTGCCGCATGCTTGGCCGAGAAAATCTTAAATTCTCACACCCGAGAAATACGTCCAAAACCAGACTATATGTCCTCACTATGCCAGCTAACATGACTATAGAAGACTATAGATCCCATAACTGAGGTGACCTAGCCCATACGACTTATCTCAGAAAAAAATTAAATCATAATGAAATACCAGATCAAAATATATTAACAACAAGGAACAGATGGAATCGAATTTTAAGATAGTTTATAATGAGACAAAGGTAGGAATGGAATCGAAAAAGAACAGAACCTGCAAACATCCATCCTACTGTCTGTGCATCCTCAACTGTCATGGCGAAAGCTCGCCCCTGCTGGCCTCCTCCTCTGACCTGCTGCTGATGTTGGACGACCCTCTGTTGTCCTGCCGGAGCCCTAGTTCCTGCTGCTGCCTGAGCTAATGATGTCGGGTTCTTAGGATACTCTCTACAATGATGTTCCGTTGAACCACAAAGTAAACACATACCCAGCCTCTTCCTGCAGTCGTTTCACCAATGACCTGCCTTTTTACAGAAGTTGCACCTAGCATCCTGCAGCTGTCCGGGAACCTGCTGGAAATAGGTACGTCCCTGATCCTGAAAATGCTGCTGAACTGGCCTCTGATGCTGCTGCTGAAACTGTATGTGAGGCCTCTTGGCCGGGCCTGAACTGCCACTAGCTCCATGAGCGTCTCATCCCCTCTTGAGCTTCAGCTCAAGATCATCCTCTGCTGCTAGGGCACCTACCAGAATCTTCTCAAAAGTGTCACTCCGGTCACTCTTGGTCAAGGACTTGACTTCCTTGACTAATCCCTTCCGAAACCTCTGGGCCTTCGCTGTCTCACTAAGTCCCGCAACAAATCTGCTCAGACGGCAGAACTTCCCTGCGTACTCCTCGACTGTACGACTGCCCTGAACTAGGCTCTCAAACTGCATCTCCAGGGCGCCAAGAGCTGTGTCAGGGAAAAACTTCTCCTTGAACAGCTTCTTGATGGCTGCCCAAGTCTGTCCCTTGGTCCCCACTCTAGGATCCGTCTGATACCAAGTGTGGGCCAGGTCCTGCATCTGGCTGCCCGCCACCTCAATCTGAAGTCGGACTGTTATCTTTGCCAGTCAAAATATCTCCTCGATATGCTCGATCCAGTCATCTGTATACAAAATCCCCTCTGTGCCGCGAAAGTCTCGCTGACGCATCTTCTGGAAGTCCTGGATCCTTGGTGTCTTCGGCTGATACTGCTGAATCTGGCCAGCCTGGGGCTGCGCAACAACTCTCTCCACAGTCATCAGGGCAAGCTGATGGGCATTCTCTATGCCCTGCTGGAAATGAGTGGTGTGCTGCTGCTGAGACTCTACCATCCTCTGGAGGAAATCGAACAACTGTGCTGCGTCAACTGATCCGAAATGTGGCTGCTGCTACTGCCGATGGATATCAAGAATGACGAGGAAAAATCTCTGTACAGGCGGAGGTGCACCCCCAAAAGCTGCAGAAACTCCGACATGCGAAGTGATGGGAGGAGCTGCGGTCCCAGCGTCTACAGTCGGGTGAGAGGTGGCAGACCTCTCACCTGCGTCTACTGGGCCAGAGCAATGCGATCGTGTCTCGATCACCATCCTGGAGACAGATCAAACAAGGAATCAATACTGAAATAGAAGCGATAAATCAAGGAAGGACTGTTTATTTCAAAAGGAAGTATTAAAGTAGCAAGAATTTTGATAACAAGAATCAGGTTAAGAGCTTTTCCTAAAGTGACTGAGTACCTCAAAATATTCTACTCCTACTGCAGGCTGTAGTGGTACTCTAGTTCGAATACCACTACATAAACTCGACCTGCATGGGCCACCACTAAAAACGTGTCATGACCCGCACCCTAAAGTAAGGGCACGAGAAGTGGGTACGTCCAGCCTACGCCATAGTGTCGGTGGTAGAACGCTGTCCTAGGTCACAACATCTAACAATATAAGATACATGTACAGTATATACACTCCGAGTGGAGGTGACAATACATAATACAGTCTCAATCACAACTAAGGCAGAAATAGCACGATATCTTAGATATGAAAATCTCAAAGGAAAATACAAACAGAAGGAAAGCCTAAGTGTCTAACGACATGACATCACAACATCCAAAAAATAATACAACTCTGAAGTCAATACAAATGACATAAGAAATAAGATAAAGCCTAGCTAATCTAGTCTAAGCAGTATGGATGACGTCCTCAGCTAGAGCTGGATCCTCCTGTGGGTCCAACTCACAGGTATCGTCTAGATGGGCTCTATAGTAGGTTGGACAGAAGTCCTCTGTATCATCTGTAATATTTTTAACAAGTCCAGTCAGGACAGGAGCGAGCATAGTACATCTCATGCAGTTCATATCATGGCAGGAAATATAAAGTAGGCAATAGAGTAAGATACATGAAACACTGTAAGAAGATGTACATGAAAACAGGAGAGATATTTGATAACTGGAAATATATACATGATAAGTAAGAACTGTAAGTGACTAATGATTTAGAGCACAATATGGTTATGTAAACAGGTTGGGTTATACAATAAAATGGGACTCCATTATACACGAAGGTACAATAGACATATACAATGTCTTATATAATAGGGAATTTGATCACATAACCATTTCCTACTCACCCTCCCCAATCAATACACAAGGATCCAATCAAGTTATGTTATTGCACACGAAGTATAGTTGTACAATGATCATGTGGGCACATGAGAGTACATGATTTCACATGATTTGCACACGAATACACGAACACAAGGAGTATACAATGTCCATGATAAAGTATACGAACACGAAATACCCGATGTATCCTATAAGGGGATAACATCGCATAAAAGATCCATATAGTACTAATCCGTGATAACCAGTGTCAGCATCAAGTAAAGTAATCTAGAGCAAGAATATAAGTCGTGACAAGTATGAAACGATCAGAGAATGTACTCGCTTGCGATCTGAATGTCTATAAGAATATACTGTCTGAAACGAGGTATCTGAGTCCTATTTAGAGCAACACAAGTCATGATGTATACATGGGGTTATAAATGAAGTATAAAATGCATCAACATGATTTTCTAGATCAATCTAGGTCAAAGTCAACTCTTGGTCAACTCTGGCTCAAACCAAGTCAAACTAAGTCAACTCTAGTCAAATTAGGTCAAACTAGTTAGGGCTTGGTCAATCTTGGTCAACTAGTCTAAGTTAGTCTAATCTAGGCTTAATCAAGTCAATTCTAGGTATCCAACACATAGCCTAGGCAACTAACTATACTACACACAAGCTAAACCAAGCCTAGTCTAGCACTCACAACCAACAATAAGGCTACTCAAGCTATTTAACTTACAATATACATACATACACTATTCACATATTGTATATAGGTATACATGCATAATGAAATAGGCACATCTCTCCCACATTATATATATACATAATGGCACACATTACTTAGGCCTAATACATACATACAACTTCCATTAATCATGCATTACCTACCTTATCACATACATGGCTATATATTTAAATACTAACATGTAACAACTATATATACAGTACAATACATATTAGAGGGTTAGGCAACGGTTAACAGGTTACAAAGTGTCAATAGGACAGTTTAGTGAAGTAGGAAACAATGAATTAAAATTATAGTGTAATGAACATGACATTTAGTGTATTAGCTTCCAATTCTAGAGTTTAAACAATATGTGTGTGTATGAAAACTAATTCAAACAAAACAGTATGTGTATATTGTAATCTGAAATCAGGGAATCAAAAGTCAGTTGACAGTGTAGCAATTTGGGAATTAAAGTGAACTAGAATTTCTCAGGTTTTACTTAATGGGAAATCTCAGTTTAAAATCCAACTAACCATCATCTCAGTTTAATTATGGGTTTTCCAGGTTCCAGATATTGAAATTTGATAGTGTAATGGTCATGGGTCTCAGGTTTCAAGTATTGAGTTTCCAGTTTACATAGAGCAGTATGTGTGTATAGACATATAGGTTCAGGTTTAGTCTAGTAATCAACAGTAGCTATAGGTTCAGTTCAGTGCTAATTCGAGTGATTCCTACATGTTAAAATACATTGCAAATCTCAGTTTACATTAACAGAATTTAAACTCAGGTATTACAAGTCAATGATTCTCAGTTATCAGATTTGCAGCCCAATGGCTAATTCGAAACCAAAATCCCCATTCAATAAGAACCCCACTATGTACATTAATCCTAGATACATATAGATGAACTATTTATGATGACTAATTATCAACCAATCAGTTAAACCATATGGTAAATGAATTTCTCAGGAAGAACAGTGCACCTATATTAGCAAATTTGAAATTCTCAGCAAACAGTCCAAAGTGAGTTCGAAATCCGATTTTCCATGTTAACTTGAAAACCCAATCATGTAGTTAATCTCAGTTACATCTAGGTGAACAACCATCACAAATTAAGTCACACAAAATAGTTTAAACATTCAATTTCTCAGAAAAATCACTACTATTAGTTCATATAAAAACCAAAACTAAAATACTGATACATAACAGCCTAATTTTGAAAACCTAAAATTAAACCATGAAATTAAACAACAGTCAAATGGAAATGTTCCTCATGTTTAAACGTGTCAAGGGGGTATGTTTGTGTCCACAAATTAGGACACAAAGTGTCCAAATAGAGAGTCAAACCAGTGTCAGAGACTGTGTTCAGCACAGTCTCGTGCAGTGAGTTCAGTGACCCGTGGACACGACACAAGTCAAACCAAGACACGTGCTCGTGTCCAGACACTCGCCAGGGATAGAGCTACATGCTCGAGTTCCTGATATGTCACCATGACGTGTCCTGGTAGGACACGAAGCCCGTATCAGAGCGGGGTTTCATGTGCGTACGGGTCAGTAAAAGACCAGTGCGAGTCGATTTTCGTATCCGACACGACACAAAAAGTCATGAAACTTGGGGAGTGACTTGTCAGTCACTGCCCCGAGCTCCACACCAAATTTGGTGGGTTCACAAGGTCTGTGCAGTGAGCACGACACATGTGGCAGCAGGACATCGAGACACTGTCTCGTGCTGCAAGTATGTGTCAATTTTCGACACAAAAATGATACCAGTGCGTGCTCAATCAATATGGAATTGAAAACACATGTATAGGGCTACCAATTCATGCAATTAGTTTTAGAAATGGTTATTAAAATACTGGTTTAGGCATTTCATCAAACACTATTTTATTTGGGCTGATACGTGTCTGATACGGACACGAAATGGATACTACCTAGCACCAAACTATTCATACAGCTAGGGTATACCTACATGCATGCATCTATGAAAATAAAATATGATTTTAGAAGGGTTTCATAGAATTTACCTATTGAGGTTGAATCTCAATGAAATAGGGTAAAAATGAGGTTTCTTCTTGAACTCAAATTCACCAAAACACTTCAAACCCTAGCTAGCAAGCCCCTACAAGCTTCTACTATGGTAGAGGGTGATGTTGCAATTGATTAGAACCAATTTGGGCTTGATTTGGATATTAGGGAAGGAAATTTGGGGAGGAACTATTAGGGTTCTACAGAGTTGTAAAAAGAGACAAAGGTTTTTGTTAGGGATGTTTTATAGGAAGGGGGGATCAATTGTGGCTGCCATTAGATGGATTAGGGTTAGGTTTTAGGTCTAGATGAGTGGCTAGGAGTTGTCCACCCAATTCTAGGCCTTTCTATTGGTTCAACTTGTCATAGGCTACCTTTTTCACAAATATCCTAAGAGTTAAATATCTTACCTACAAATATCTAGATATCAGTAATCATGACATGATTAAGTTAACCTAATCAATCAAGGCTAATCTAGATTAGCTAAGTTTAGAGGTTAGTCTCTAACAATTCAATTAGTACAATATTAATTAATCAAAAATACAATTTCACAAAATTGTCAAAATGAACAAAATACCCTTAGGCTAAAAACTAGTAATTAGTCATCCTAATCACACGACTATGCTCCCGTGGTCATGGTTAGTCACTAGGCTTAGCAATTCTAGGGTTTAACTAGTTAACCATCAAAATCATAATTCAATATTTTAAATAGTTTTAAATTGACTAAAAATCACCAAAAATTATAATATAATTTAAATATCATTATTAAATAATTATAATTACAAAATTTCAAAATTACCCTCATTTGGAAAATTGGGTATTACAGTGATCTTGGCGAATGATGTTTCAAGACCCTTTCGTTTTTATTGGTCTGATCACTTGTTTCTTTAGGTCTTTCTCCGTCCGCCATGTATGTAGATAACATACGAGGAAGAACAGAGAAAATAGTACAACTGGTGCTGATACTGTCTGTCTCCGAGTGGACAAGTCCTTCATCTTCAGGTAGAGGAGGCAGATAGTCACCATCAGATTCAGAGGGATCGTCGTCCTCTGAAAGGCTACCCCCATTGTGAGGGTCATCCGCTTCAGACTCTGAGGGATTACTACCCCCATCATGGGATTCTTTATCGTCCGTACGGAACCTTGACTTTGACCGAGTACCCATATAAACTCCTTCAGATGTGACAACCTGCTGGCCATCTGTTGGTAGACTTCTTCTTCTTCTTCTCGTAAAACTGAGAGAAAAAGTTGGATTCGTAGTCCACCGTCTTTGATTGGGACTTCCGTAAGGGGGACCCCATGAAGCCATGTTAGATAAAATACACAGTGGCTTCTCATCGTCAGAGAAGAGCAACCGTCGAAATACGGACTTTCTCTGAGGCACTCTCGTTGCTTTGGAGCAACAAAAGTTGATAACAATACTGCTGCATAGATGTGCACTATGAATTGTTATGTCCTTCTTCGCTTTACGCTTATGATTTATCATGTCGCACAAGTCATTGGAAGGGTGTTTTTGTCGCGACCCGCACCCGGTTTTCGGATGCGAGCTCATGAGCGAGCCAGCTATGTAACGAGTGGACTCTAGTCCGACTCGAGTACGTATAAGCTGTCAAGGTCATGGTATCATGGCTAATATGGTAATCTACAATGTATCTCAATCCACAAGAATATATAAGACAAGAATGAACAAGTATGGGTCGTGGTCTGCAGCCCAGTAGCATATATATCCGATTAGACTCCAAGAATAATATGAGTCTAGAAAGCTAAGCTGATAAGCAGAATATATCATGAAAGCAAGAAAAAGATAGTAAATCAATAACACTAACAAAATACCTGAATCATGCGATTGAAGTCAACTACCACATGTTCAGCTAACTACCTCCGTGCAATTAACTACCTGAAAAGATCATCAGGTTCTCAGAGGACTAGCAAGATACATAAAACATGCCTACTAATATGACAGTAAATAACATGTAAGAAGGATAAGAACACTGCAAGAAAACATCTAAGGACAACTAATCGTGTGGAAATATAATACTAGACTTGGCTAACTATCAATCAGAACTCCTATAGCTTGTAGTACAATGCAAGATACTCCCAATCTATAGTGTTTTAATTGACGCACAAAGCAGGATACTCTTAGTCAAGATTAGCCAGTTCTACTATCGATCTCCTCTCCTAAAGGATACAAGGTCAAGTAGACTCCTATAAATTGTAGTACAATGCAAGATACTCCCAATTTATAGTATCGCAAGTCAAGTCAATCAATCAATCAATATATGTTATAGGTCGTAGTACAATATAAGATACTTCCGATCTATAGTATGTCTCAAGTCAAGTCAATCAAAAAATATCAAGATGAAGAATCGGCTATAGGTCATAGTGTAATGTAAGATACTCCCAATCTATAGTATATCTCAACTGTAGTACAATACAAGATACTCCCAGTCAAGAATAGTCAAGTCAAGAACAGGATATAGAAACTGACAACTCAATCACGAGACAAGGTAACACGAAAAGACCAACAATCAAGCAATATCGAATCTCCTATACGTGCACGTATTCTAGAACAAGTAAAATGATCAAGGCAAATCAATCACAATATGGAATCATGTGACAATATAAAAAGGAATATAATAAAGAAAGAGGAAACAATGTAAATACTGTATATGTTCGGCAAGGTATACTTGCCTGAGGGTTGCACGGAGATCCAATAAAATATAGTCAACTGTTAAGCCATAAAGTCCAACACATTACAACTGTCTCCGAAAGCTGAAATAAATATTGCCAACATTTTCAGAATAGTCAAATTTGCTAGGATTGCCTGTCCTTAAGTCCAATTCTGGACATAGGGGCAAAACGGTAATTTCGGGCAAAAATGATGTCCGTCGTTGGACCCGCTTTGCACCGAAAAGCGTGCCAGAGTCAGTGGTCACTAAAGTTGTCAAACTACCTATCTATGAATTTTTTTTGATGATATGAACCCAACGGTATGTCCAGTTTTGGATTCCAGTGGGTCGTACACAAAATTGCCCGTTGAATTGGATCGTGGGGCCCGCGAAACGGCGATCTGATCAACTGTCTCAGAATCGGACCAAACTTGGCATATAGGACCAGAAAAACAATATGGTTCTGTTAGCGCAACTTTTATCTCTATCTGACGAGCATGCACAACGTAATTAGGAAATTTGCACAGAGGCCGATACGGTGAATTTTGACGGATACGTATCAAATTCGTCGCGCACACGCGACCAATTTGAATTTCGTCAAATCTCACACATCCATGAAGCCGATACGCACCTTTCGATGCTTTTGGTTCACGACACATCGCCTGGATTGACGGGACGCACGTCGTATCGAGAATTTTTCTAGTTTTTAAAACAGATTTTTCATGAACTTTACAATCAAAATTCTTTTCTTATAATAAATGATAAATTAAACTACCAGAAAGGTTTTAAAGCCCTACATATGGTCTGTATTTTCTATTCAGCGAGTTACCAAGGACAACTGCTAGATTAATCAGATTTTATCTCCGATCTTGGGGGTTTGGGCTGCTCGATCCCCTGTTTATGAACACGTTTTCGATCGATTTTTGAATTGCTTTCCTGAAAAATCCAGTCGAGTATATTCGAATCTATTTGAAGGGACTCGTAGGTGGTTATGTAGGCTATGCATAGGAATTTTTCGATCGAACTTTCATAGAGTAATGAGGATGAAAACTCACCTTGAAGTGAGCGACGACACAGCCGAACTGTTGCATACTACTGCTGGTGTTGTCGCACGTTTGGCCGGCGGTCGGTCACCACGGCGGCGGCGTGATGGCTACGCACGCACGTGGTGCCATGACGGCGCTGGATAAGGTTGAGAGTTAGGGTTTTCGTCCTCAAGTATCACCCTCTCGATAAATATACTCGGTTGTGCTGTGAACAGGGGGTCGGGTCGGCTGAAACCGAGAGGGGAGGGGGTGCTCTGTTTTAGCTGTAGGAAATAAAGGTCGGCCTGGGCTTGGGCCTGTGGCTGGGCTTGGGCCTGTGGCTGTTTGCTTCTCTTTTTCTTTTTCTTTTTCTAATTCTTTTTATTAGCAACAACTAATGTATATATGTATATTTATATATACACATATATGTATACATATACATATATATATATATATATATATATATATATATATATATATATATATATATATATATATATATATATATATATATATACACCTACACACATATATTCATATACATGTATACATACACACATATATTATATATATTTATACATACACACACACACACACACACACATATATATATATATTTTTAATATATATATATAAATATATATATAATATATGTGTGTATTTATTAAAAAAATATATATATTTTTTTTTAATATATATATATATTTTTTAATATATATATATATATATATATATATATATATATATATATATATATATATATATATATATATATATATATATATATTTTATTTTTATTTTTATTTTATATATATATATATATAAATATATATATATTTTTTTTTCTTTTTTCTATATATATATATTTTTTATATATTTATATATATATATATATATATATATATTTTTTTTTTTATATATATATATATATATATATATATATATATATATATATATATATATATATATATACATAAAAAAAAAATATATATATATATACATAATATATATATATATATATATATATATATATATATATATATATATATATATATATATATATATATATATATATATATATATATATATATACATAAACATATATATATATATATATATATATATATATATATATATATATATATATATATATATTTTATATATATATATATATATATATATATATATATATATATATATATATATATATATATATATATATATATATATATATATATACATACATACATATGTTATATAAAATATATATATATATATATATATATATATATATATATATATATATATATACATACACACACACACACACACACACACACACACACATATATATATACATACATATGTTAATAAATTATAAAAAATAACATATGTTAATAAATTATAAATATAATTTATATATAAAAATATATATATATATATAAATTATAAATATAATTTATATAAATATAAATTATAAATATAATTACTTACCTATATGATCAATATATATACCCTGGTATTATTACATATATATATATACCACAAATTCCATACAGACAATACAATATTATAAATATAATCAATATTAATAATATATAATAGTAATAAATATATTTATTTAATCACCACAAAATAATAAAAAATAATAAAATAATTAAATGGTGGTTTGGTGAATCCATACTATTCACCTTTATCCGGGTCCAAAAATTTGTACAAATATTGTAAAATAATATTTAATAATAAAATGCCAACTTTTGTTCAAATATCCAAATAATTAAAATGTACATCAATACCCAAAATAATTTAGGAACTATTTGTACACACATAAATATGCCTACATGGTCGTCTTTGGTATCACTACCTACCTACAAAGACTTGGATTCGGTTCTGGCCCAGTTCGGGCTAAGTTGGTACAATCGGGTCATCTAAAATCAATATATCTAATTAATAAATAAATAATTCATCGTTGGGGGTTAAGTCATAACTTGATCTGGTTTTCCTAGTTAGGACACACTTATCGCTAGGTCTTCCTTGGTGTGGCTAATACACTAGTCAAGGCACGCCACTACACTATCCGTGTCATGATTTCTAGTTGTCTGGTAGTTCAAAACTCAACCATGGCTAAAATAATCTACCGTAATAATTAACTAAATAATCATTTATAAAACTCTAAAAATAACCATTTAAAACAAATAAATAATAAAAAATTATTTTAAATTTTTTTGGGAAGGGAAGCTACAAATCTACCAACCTTAAAAATAATTTCGTCCTCGAAATTCCAGTTCATGACTATCCCTTAAAATTCAAGATCTACTACTACCTTAATCTCCTCAAATTTAATCTCTCGAAATTATTTTATAACCTTCTCAATTCATTTTATAACTACAAACATTTGAGGACTTCTACCCACCTTTGGTCATACTACTCCTCAAAATACGGTCATTAAAATCTTATAGTCTTCTAACTAGTTGCTAACAATTCTACCAACAAATATTTTGGACATATGGCATCTATAATCCCTCATATCTATAAACAACCAATACTCAATAATAATGCAACATTATACTATAATTTAAGAATTTTTGATGAATTCTAGACAGCATGATCATTCGTCACCCCGAAATAGGAAGGGACGAGAATCAATGGTACGAAAAGCAAGGAAGTATAATCGAGAGCAAATATAGAGTTTTCAAGGACATAAAGAATTTCTAGGAGAATTTTCAAGACAGAGTGGATTGAGATTTCTAAGGTTTAGTCATATTCGCAGGCTCGTATCGGTACAGTTACGTAACCGATACGATATGCTCTGACCTGCATGGGCCACCACAAAAACTTGTCACGACCCGTACCCAGTTTTCGGACGCGAGCTCGTGAGAAAGCCAGCTACGTATCGAACAGACTCCAGCCCGACTCGAGTACGTATAAGCTGTCAAGATTATGGTATCATGGCTAATATGGTAATCTACAATGTATCTCAATCCACAAGAATATATAAGACAAGAATGAACAAGTATGGGTCGTGGTCTGCAGCCCACTAGCATATATGGCCAATTAGACCCCAAGAATTATATGAGTCTAGAAAGCTAAGCTGATAAGCTGAATATATCATGAAAGCACGAGAAAGATAGTAAATCAATAACACTAACAAAATACCTGAATCATGCGATTGAAGTCAACTACCACATGCTCAGCTAACTAACTCCGTGTAATCAGCTCCTGAAGAGGTCATCGGGTCCTCAGAGGACTAGCAAGATACATAAAATATGCCTACTAATATGACAGTAAATAACATGTAAGAAGGATAAGAACACTACAAGGAGAACATCTAAGGACAACGAGTCGTATGGAAATGTAATACTAGAATTGGCTAACTATCAATCAAAACTCTTATAGCTTGTAGTACAATGTAAGATACTCCCAATCTATAGTGTTTCAATTGACGTATAAAGCAGGATACTCTCAGTCGAGATTAGCCAATTCTAGTATCGATCTCCTCTCCTAAAGGATACAAGGTCAAGTAGACTTCTATAAATCGTAGTACAATGCAAGATACTCCTAATTTATAGTTGTAACGACCATACTTCGTATTTCATATTCTGGTATATGTGTACGTATTTTGCATGTCTCATTGCATGGTTATTTTAGTATTTCATCGGCTATGGTTTATCTTGGTTTAGTTTGGCTTGGTTTGGTTTGCCTTGGGTTCATCATGAACCAAGAGAAAACCCATACCTAACACCCCTCTTTTCTTTTATTAGCCGCCAACCCATTCTTTCTCTTCATTCACTTCTTCATTAAACTCTTCTTCTTCCTCACCATTACTCTCCACCTACCCGAGAGAGGGCTTAGGCAAGTGCAACTTGCTTCATGGAGGAACTCAAATTTTGTTGTTCTATTTTTTTCTCACGAGATTCTAAGACACTTTAATACTTAGCATTTTAAATTTCTATGGTTTAATTTGTGTAGATCTAAGCTTGTTGTATTTTTAGATTTTTTGGATTTTGATCTATCTAACCTTGTTATTTTCAAATTTTGATAGTTCCATGATGTAGAAAATTTTTTTCTGCCCCATTTTGACCTATGGAAGTCTAGATTCTGACCCTAAATGAAGGTTTAATAGAATTTGGAAGTCATGGCTTTCCATAGTTCTTCCTCTCGAAAAGTAGAGAAGAAGAACAGTGCTAGCCGTATGGCTTTTTCATGCGGCAAGTTTCCCTTGGCCGCATGGAAGTCTTAGCCGCATGGCAGTTTCGACTGCATAGGCGCTCCTGGCCACATGGCCTTCAGCTGTATGGCTTGGTTGGCCTTGGCCACATAGCTAACCTTGGCTCATTGCCGCATGGCTTGCTGCTTCAGCCGCATGAACCCACATTTTTCAGCCGAATGAACTTCTGGGATTTCCCGAGCCGCTTGAACCCATTCTCCCCGAGCCGCATATACTCGCTTCCTTCAGCCGCATGAACCCATTTGTCCTTGGTCGCATGAGCCTTTCCCTTCCTTGCCGTATAGGCGCTCATTGTCGCATGTGCCCCGTTCCATTCTAGTCGCATGTGCCCCGTTCTTCCAGCCGCATGAGCCCGCATCCTCTAGCCACATGCGCCCCGTTCTTCCAGTCGCATGAGCCCGCATCCTCCAGCCGCATGTGCCCCGCTCTCCCGAGCCGCATGAACCCATTTTCCCCGAGCGCATGAGCTCTTTTTCTTGGCCGTATAAGCCCCTTTCCTTTTCTAGCCGCGTGAGCTTGTTTCCCTTAGCCGCATGGCCCTTACCATAGTCCTTGTCCTCTTTTATTATTATTATATTATTATTATTATATTAGAATGTTATAATTATGCTTATGTTTCCTGACCCTCTGTGTAGTTTGGGTCCCTTGATAGAATGCCTGTACCGTGTAAATTCTGTACATGATCCATGAACCCGATAGTGGCCCGCCGTGGCACACTCTTGATAAGTGAACCTGATATGATATATCTTGATACGATGTTGCGACGGCTAGCATGACATAAAAAGAATGAATGACCTGGACACCGTGGACGATTGTGTTTGTACAAATTAACCAATACTATCTTACATCATGTCTAGGACAGGAACCCCTGAGTACCACGTTCAGGGGTACCTACTGAATTTGACTAAGGCTAATAACTAGAATAATCCAGTAGTCATAAATAGATTTCTCAGCTACAGACAATCCTGTTATCTGGGCGCCCCATCATGGGATTTGTAGCCTGTCGTTGAGTATGGCACATTTCCAGCACACTGTCATGTGTTGCATCCACCAAGCTACTTAAGGGTACATACATTTTACGAACGATGTACCCACATGAATTCAATCTCCTAATTACGCCTGGATAACCTGGATGGTCTGCAGGGCTTGTGGCTGTTGGAATAATCTCATTGCATCTTGCTAGTAACTAGGCCTGTGATAACCCTAGTTAGTTAAAGTATCAAGCCGTACTTATTTGCTTGGCTATGAATGCTGGATGGAGTCTAAGTCTTGCCCTGTTCTGGTACCTGGTTACTTCAATAACATGATTATTTATGCTTACCTTAACAATAATGATCAGGGGTCAAGTTCTGTTCAGACAAAGGGTTACAACCCCGGTCCTTGTTTGGTTTAAAGGTTGTAACCTGGATCCTAGAGCAGTTATGTGTCCTCTCTTCGTTTATTGTCCTATTGCACCCCACGTCATGTTTGTCATGTTTTACTTTACCAACAAGAATTTGGGACGAATTTCTATTCAGGTGAAGGGTTACAACCCCGGTCCTTATTTGGTTTAAGGGTTGCGACCTGGCTACCTGAATGGTCTCATCGTACTCAATTCTCTGTTGTTGTCACTGTTATTATCAGATTCTTATATAATTATCTTTAATATCCATTTATTATATGCTGGTTTTAGTTCCTAAGTGAAGCCTCCCTTGTGGCACTTGCTCTTTTTGGGGTCTGACCCAGCTGGTTTTGTATGGCCAGATACCGGAGCAGCTCCAGAGGATGTACCTATCTTCCAGCCAGATGGTGACCACCAGGCGTAACCCTGGCAACGAGTGCGTTCCTTTTTGTTCTTCCACTTTATTGTATAAATATTTTTTTGAGGCGTTTAGTCGGTGAGCACGTGTTAGCTCGTATTGCACCTTTATTTACTGTCTGCCTACGGGCTGTAACATGATTGAGAAATCCTAGGGTTGATCATGTATGACTAAAACTCTTGAGAGTCTTGATATTTTGTACGACTAGCTTCATGATCATCCAAATATGTAATGTATGGGACGCCTTACTATTGTATATTTGGTGCTCTGACATCTTGTAACAGTTACTACTTGTTTGAGATTGAGATAATAGGTTTGTTCATGACCATAAGAGAATGATGGCTTGTAGTTAAACCCTCATGTATCTAGACAGCCATGACCGTATAGCGAGGTAGATTGCACTTCAGTATACGTAGCTGGCTATGTTCGCCCCCGCTCTCCAGTATTCTGGTTCTGGGGTGTTACATGGTTTAAGTGGTGGCCCATGCAGGTCTTGTGAATCAAGATATGTGAGGGTTTACCGAAAAGATGTCTCGATCAGTACTCGCCCTTGATTTCTGCCCGTATTCTCTAAATCTTTGGATTCTTGACCTGATCACATGCTTATATCTTTGATCTGTCCTGGTCCTTCCTTATTGTTTCCTATGTCGTCTTCTTCAGCAGCATTGTTCCTGGTCCTACCGATCGGCAAGGCGGTGCACCTCCCGTGGACCAGTAGCAACCTGGTGATCAAGTCCAGCATTCAGGAGTAGCCTCCAGAGACATGCCTACTGGGGGTCAAGAGCCACCAGTTCGACCCGTCCAGCCTGCAGAACCTGATGATGGCACCTTGGTGGGTCTCATCAGGACATTACTAGCTTCTCAAGATCGTCGAGGTGATGCATTACACCAGGCAGTATAAGAAGCTTTGAGTAGAGGAGGTCATCCAGGTAACAGTGTGGCCAACAGATTCAAGCGTTTGAACCCTCCCTTCTTCGATGGTAGCGAAGATGCTATTGCCGCAGATACTTGGCTGCAGGATATAGAGGTAATTCTAGAAGCAGCCAGGACTCCAGAAGACGAGAAGGTGGTTGTGGTGCTCCTGCAGTTATTGGATCTAGCCCGTAGCTGGTGGGCGACGCAGGCCATTGGATTAGTGGCACCTATTGCCTGGACAGTATTTCGTGAGAGATTCTAGACAAAGTACTTCGATGCTGTAGCTCGGTACGATCTACAGACGAGGTTTACCAATTTAAAGCAGATGGACATGACGGTCGACGGGTATGCGACCGAGTTTTTGAGACTTAGTCGATTTGCTCCCACTTTGGTGGCGACCGAGTTCGACAGAGCTCAACGATTCCAGGAGGGACTCTACCTGGAGATTTTACTGGCAGTGGAGCAGTTTGAGCATCAGACTTTTGATGCAGTATTGAGAGCAACGAGGAGGCATGAATATACCTTCCAGAGAATTATGGACCGAATCGGGAGTCGAAAGAGGTCTCACGGCCAGATAAACCAGTCTTCTGCACCAGCCCCGGCAGCTAGGGCCTTGACCATTGGAGCTCTGAGGTGGGCGGCCTCAGTGACGTCGGTTCAACATTCAACCTCGGTGTATCCCCAGCAGCAGCAGAAGCAGTCTTCCGCAATGGGTTGCACTCATTGTGGAAAGCTAGGGCATGTGGTATCAGAGTGTCGCAGAGCATAGGGGTTGTGCTTGGTTTGTGGTGCTCCGGACCGCAGGGTTGGAAACTGCCCGAACAGGGAGAGTTCATCTTCATCAACCTTTTCTAGTCCCTCGGTTAGGGGGCCAGTCCCCGTACCAGTTCAGCAGCCGCAGTAGTACCCGTTTTCGAGGCCCTTACCGCCTTAGGCCCAGGCATTCCAACAGCAGATACCGTAGCAGTATGCCCAAGTCCAAGCTCAGACCCAGAATCGCCAGAGAGGTTTTCAGTAGAGGGGACCCTCACCCAGAGGAATGGTCAGGTGCTGGCCTTGACCATGAGAGAAGAAGGATTGGCACCAGGTGAGGTAATGGCAGGTACTATTCTCGTCAATACCTTTCCGGCTTCAGTGTTATTTGATTCTGGTACATCGCATTCATTTATGTCTGCACGATTCGCGACACGGATAGGACTGGAGCCCGAGTCATTATTAGTAAGGATCAATATACTTACTGGTAATGGACTTGTGGGAGTAGATAGAGTATTTTTTTCGTGTCGGATCGTAGTTAGCGGTAGAGAGTTCCTCGCTAGATTGATAGAATTCTCAATGGCCAATTATGATATGGTCTTAGGGATGGATTGGTTGAGAGACCAGTATGCTAGAATAGACTGCCATATTTGCGTGGTTGTTTTTATCATCCCAGGCGAGCCAGAGTTTTCTTTTTCCCGAGGCGAAGTTGAACCTTCTCCTCCGGTATTGCGGATGACAGTAGCAGCAGTGCAGTTACCCCGGATAGTCGAGAAGTTTCCAGATATTTTTCCAGAAGAGCTTCCAGGAATGCTACCAGAGCAAGAGATCTAGTTTACTATCGACTTGATCCCAGGGACAGCCCCAGTGTCAGAGAGAGTCTATAGGATGGCACCGTCAGAGTTGGAGATATTGTACAAGATGATTGAATAACTCAGAACCAAGGGATTCATTCGTGCTAGTGGATCACCTTGGGGAGCCCCGATACTTTTTATGAAAAAAAAGGATGGTACATCCAGGTTATGTGTAGATTATCGTACCTTGAATTCAGTAATAATCAATAACAGATACCCTCTTCCGAGGATAGATGATTTGTTTGATCAACTCAAGGGGGCAGCAGTATTCTCAAAAATCGACTTGCGATCAGGATACCACCAGATCAGAGTCAGAGAGCAGGACATCCCGAAGACAGCTTTCAAATCTAGATATGGGCATTGGTAGTTCCTTGTTATGCTATTTGGAGCAACAAATGCATCGGCTGTATTCATGGACCTCATGAATCGTATCTTCATGCCATATTTAGATCAGTTCGTGATTGTGTTCCTAGACAACATCTTGGTCTACAACAAGAGTGCGGAAGAGCATGAGCAGCATCTCAGAGTTATCCTCCAGATTCTCAGAGAGCACCAGTTGTATGCCAAGTTCAGCAAATACGAGTTCTGGCTCGATCGTATTTCGTACTTGGGTCATATCATCACCAGAGGTGGAGTAGAAGTGGATCCCCAGAAGATCGTGGCCATTGAGACATGGCCAGTACCTAGTACGGTGGTGGAAGTTCATAGCTTTCTTGGCTTGGCCGGCTACTACCGGTGATTTGTTTCAAACTTTGCTCGGATTTTAGCGCCATTGACCCAGTTGACCCGCAAGGATGTGCAGTTTGCTTGGACAGCAGAATGTCAAGAATCTTTTGAGAAGTTGAAGCGAGGTTTGATGACGGCACCCATTCTTATACTTCCAGATGGGACCGGAGGATTTTCAGTATATTATGATGCTTCAGGCAGAGGTTTAGGATGTGTTTTGATACAGCATAGAAAGGTAATAGCTTATACGTCACGACAACTTCGTGATCATGAGAAAAATTATCCAACCCATGACTTGGAGTTGGCAGCAGTAGTGTTTGCACTTAAGTTGTGGAGGCACTACTTGTACGGAGATAGGGTGGAGATTTTCACCGATCACAAGAGTCTGAAGTATGTATTCATCCAGAAGGATCTCAACATGCGTCAGAGAATATGGCTAGAGCTACTTGTGGATTATGATCTCGACCTGCAGTATCATCCAGGGAAGGCCAATATAGTAACAGATGCGTTGAACAGGAGAGCCGGAGTTTATTTCCTCACAACACAGCCAGAGTTATTAGCAGATCTTCAGAAGATAGGTGTAGAAGTCCTCCTTCCTACCAATGTGGCATTGATGGCCAGCATGCAAGTTCAGTCCACTATAGTCGAGAGGATCCGGATGAAGCAGTCAACAGATTTCAAGCTTCAGCGACTCGGAGCCGAGTATGAGGCAGGACGAAGACCAGAGTCGAGTATTCATAAAGATGGTATACTTCAACATAGGAGGCATCTTTGTGTACCTAGTAGTGATATCTGGCAGGAGATCATGGCAGAAGCTCATAGTTCGTAGTATTCCATTCATCCGGGTGGTACAAAGATGTACCATAATATCCGTCAGCACTTTTAATGGAATGGCATGAAGAGAGAGATAGCCCGGTTTGTCTCTCGATTTTTGGTTTGCCAACAAGTTAAAGCTGAACATTATAGGCCAACAGGACTAATTCAACCTTTACCGATTCCAGAATGGAAGTGGGAACATATAACCATGGATTTCGTGACGGGATTACCTAGATCTCCAGCTGGAAGAGATGGTATTTGGGTTATTATAGACAGACTTACGAAGGTGGCCCACTTTCTCCCATTTAGAGTTGGTCAGTCGATAGCTCAGCTAGCAGAGATGTACCTCAGACAGATCGTCAGATTTCATGGTGTACCAGTCAGTATCACCTCGGACAGAGATTCAAGATTTATGTTGCACTTTTGGCATAACCTGCAAGGAAGTTTGGAAACTCACCTCCAGTTCAGCTCAGCTTATCATCCGCAGACAGATGGTCAGTCAGAGCATACCATACGAACCTTGGAAGATATGTTGAGATCTTGTACACTCGACTTCAGTGGTTCGTGGGAAGATCACCTGCTCCTGGTAGAGTTCTCGTACAACAACAGTTTTCAGGCCAGTATCCAGATGGCACCATTCGAGGCACTATATGGTAGGAAGTACAGATCCCCGCTAGCATAGGATGATGTTGGTGAAAGGCAAATGCTCGGTCCGAAAATAATTACTCAGACAGTTGAGGCGGTCAGAAGAGTCAGAGATCATCTTCGCGTAGTAAAAGATCGCCAGCGTCATTGGCCGATTCTCATCGGCGTGCTCTTGAGTTTTCTGTCGGCGACCATGTATTCCTGAGGATTTTGCCTAACCGTGGCGTCATTCGTTTCGGCGTATGGAGAAATCTTAGTCCTTGGTATATAGGGCCGTTCGATATTCTAGGACGAGTAGGTGATGTATCCTATCGTCTTGCTCTTCCTCTATCGTTACATAAGGTGCATGATGTGTTCCATGTATCCCAACTATGACAGTATATCCCGGACCCGAGCCATATCCTGGATCATTCGGAATTGGTTGTTGGTACCAACCTTTCGTATGAGGAGAGGCCCCTGTCTATATTGGACCAAAGAGAGAAGATACTCAAGAACAAGACTATTAAGTTAGTCTGTGTTGCTTGGGGTCATCACTCTTTGGGTGAGTCAACGTGGGAGCGTGAGGACGATATCCGATCGCGATATCCTGACATGTTTGACTCGTAAGGTATAATGTCTTCCTTATGCCTTATGCTCTTAGTTCCTTGCTTGAATGAATGATTGCTTGATTGATTGCCTTGTTATAGCTTGTCTGTGATTAGTATAGCTTGTCCTTGCCTCTTTAACATCTTAATTAAATTTCGAAGACGGAATTCTTTTAAGATGGGTAGAGTTGTAACGACCATAGTTCATATTACGTATTCTGGTATACGTGTACGTATTTTGCATATCTCATTACATGGTTATTTTAGTATTTCATCGGCTATGGTTTATCTTGGTTTGGTTTGGCTTGGTTTGGTTTGCCTTGGGTTCATCATGAACCAAGAGAAAACCCCTACCTACCACCCCTCTTTTCCTTTATTAGCCGTTAACCCATTCTCTCTCTTTATTAACTTCTTCATTAAACTCTTCTTCTTCCTCACCATTACTCTCCACCTACCCGAGAGAGGGCTTAGGCAAGTGCAACTTGCTTCATGGAGGAACTCAAATTTTGTTGTTCCATTTTCTTCCTCACGAGATTCTAAGACACTTTAATACTTAACATTTTAAATTTTCATGGTTCAATTTGTGTAGATCTAAGCTTGTTGTATTTTTAGATTTTTTGGATTTTGATCTATCTAACCTTGTTATTTTCAAGTTTTGATGGTTCCATGTTGTAGAGAATTTCTTTCTGCCCCTATTTTGACATATGGAAGTCTGGATTCTGACCCTAAACGAAGGTTTAATGGAGTTTGGAAGTCATGGCTTTCCATAGTTCTTCCTCTCAAAAAGTGGAGAAGAAGAACAGTGCTAGCCGCATGGATTTTTCATGCGGCAAGTTTCCCTTGGCCGCATGGCAATCTTAGCCGCATGGCAGTTTCGACCGTATAGGCGCTCCTAGCCACATGGCCTTCAGCTGCATGGCTTGGTTGGCCTTGGCCGTATAGCTATCCTTGGCCCATTGCTGCACGGCTTGCTGCCTTCAGCCGTATGAACACGCATTTTTCAGCTGTATGAACTCCTAGGATTTCCTGAGCCGCATGAACCCATTTTCCCCGAGCCGCATATACTCGCTTCCTTCAGCCGCATGAACCAATTTGTCCTTGGTCGTATGAGCCTTTCCCTTCCTTGCTGCATAGGCGCTCATTGTCGCATGCGCCCCGTTCTTCCAACCGCATGAGCCCGTATGCTCCCCGTTCTCCCAGCCGTATGAGCCCGCATGCTCCAGCCGCATGCGCCCCGCTCTTCCGACCCGCATGAACCTATTTTCTCCGAGCCGCATGAGCTCTTTTCCTTGGCCGTATAAGCCCCTTTCCTTTCATAGCCGCATGAGCTTGTTTCCCTTAGCCGTATGGCTCTTACCATTGTCCTTGTCCTCTTTTATTATTATATCATTATTATTATTATTATATTAGAATGTTACAATTATGCTCATGTTTTCTGACCCTCTTTGTAGCTTGGGTCCCTTGATTGAATGCATGTACCGTATAAATTCTGCACATGATCCATGAACCCGATAGTGGCCCGCCGTGGCGCACTCTTGATAAGTGAACTGACATGATATATCTTTATACGCTGTTGCGACGGCTAGCATGACATAACAAGGATGAATGATCTGGACACCGTGGACGATTGTGTTTGTACAAATGAACCTGTACTGTCTTGCATCATGTCTAGGACAGGGACCCCTGAGTACCACGGTCAGGGGTACCTACTGAATTTGACTAAGGCTAATAACTTGAATAATCCAGTAGTCATAAAGAGATTTTCCAGCTACAGGCAATCCCATTATCTGGGTGCCCCATCATGGGATTTGTAGCCTGCCGTTGAGTAGGGCACATTTCCAGCACACTATCATGTGTTGCACCCACCAAGCTACTTAAGGGTACATACGTTTCATGAACGATGTACCCACATGAATTCAATCTCCTAATTGCGTCTAGATAACATGGATGGTCTGTAGGGCTTGTGGCTGTTGGAATAATCTCATTGCATCTTGCTAGTAACTAGGCCTGTGATAACCCTAGTTAGTTAAAGTATCAAGCCGTACTTATTTGCTTGGCCGTGAATGTTGGATGGAGTCCAAGTCTTGCCCTGTTCCGGTACCTGGTTACTTCAATAACATGATTATTTTTGCTTACCTTAACAATAATGATCAGGGGTCAAGTTCTGTTCAGGCAAAGGGTTACAACCCCGGTCCTTGTTTGGTTTAAGGGTTGTAACCCGGATCCCAGAGCAGTTCTGTGTCCTCTCTTCGTTTATTGTCCTATTGCACCCTACGTCATGCTCGTCATATTTTACTTTACCAACAATAATTTGGGATGGGTTTCTATTCAGGTGAAGGGTCACAATCCCGGTCCTTGTTTGGTTTAAGGGTTACGACCTGGCTACCTGAATGGTCTCCTCGTACTCAATTCTCTGTTGTTGTTACTATTATTATCAGATTCTTATATAATTATCTTTAATTTCCATTTATTATATGATGGTTTTAGTTCCTAAGTGAAGCCTCCCTTGTGGCACTTGCACTTTCTGGGGTCTGACCCAGCTGGTTTTGTATGGCCAGATATCGGAGCAGCTCCAGAGGATGTACCTATCTTCCAGCCAGATGGTGACCACCAGGCGTAACCCTGGCAACGAGTGGGTTCCTTTTTGTTAACCTACTTTATTGTATAAATATTCTTTTGAGACATTTAGCCGGCAAGCACGTGTTAGCTCGTATTGTACCTTCATTTACTGTCTGCCTACGGACTGTAACATGATTGACAAATCCTAGGGTTGATCATGTATGACTGAAACTTTTGCTAGTCTTGACATTTTGTACGACTAGTTTCATGATCATCCAAATATGTAATTTATGGGACGCCTTACTATTGTATATTTGGTGCTCTGACATCTTGTAACAGTTACTGCTTGTTTGAGATTGAGACAATAGGCTTGTTCATGACCATAAGAGACTGATGACTTGTAGTTAAACCCTCATGTATCTAGATAGCCGTGACCGTATAGCGAGGTGGGTTGCACTTCAATATACGTAGCTGGCTATGTTCGCCCCCGCTCTCCGGTATTCTCGTTCTGGGGCGTTACAATAGTGTCGTAAGTCAAGTCAATCAATCAATCAATATATGCTATTGGTCGTTGTATAATGTAAGATACTCCCGATCTATAGTATGTCTCAAGTCAAGTCAATCAAGAAATATCAAGATGAAGAATCGGCTATAGGTCCTTGTACAATGTAAGATACTCCCAATCTATAGTATATCTCAACTGTAGTACAATGCAAGATACTTCCAGTCAAGAATAGTCAAGTCAAGAACATGATATAGAAACTGACAACTCAATCACGAGACAAGGTAACACGAAAAGGCCACCAAACAAGCAATGTCGAATCTTCTATACGTGCACGTATTCTAGAATAAGTAAAGCGATCAAGGAAAATCAATCACAATATGGAATCATGTGACAATATAAAAAGGAATAAAATAAAGAAAGAGGAAACAATATAAATATTGTATATGTTCGGCAAGGTATACTTGCCTGAGGGTTGCACGGAGATCCAACAAAATATAGTCAACTGCTAAGCCATAAAGTCCAACTCATCACAACTGTCTCCAAAAGCTGAAATAAACATTACCAATATTTTCAAAATAGTCAAATTAGCTAGGATTGCCTATCCTTAAGTCCAATTCTGGATACAGGGTCAAAACGATAATTTCGGGTAAAAATGATGTCCACCGTTGGACCCGTTTTGCACCGAAAAACGTGCCAGAATCAATGGTCTCTAAAATCGTCAAACTACTTGTCTACAGATTTGTTTTGATGATACGAATCCAATAGTATGTCCAGTTTTGGATTCCGATGGGCCATGCACAAAATCGTCCGTTGAATTGGATCGTGGGGCCCGCAAAACGGCGATCTGATCAACTGTCTCAGAATCGGACCAAACTTGGCATACAGGACCAAAAAAATGATACGATTCTGTTGGCGCAAGTTTCGTCTCGATCTGACGAACGTGCACAACGTAATTAGGAAATTTGTACAGAGGTCGATACGGTGAATTTCGACGAATACGCATCAAATTCGTCGCGCACACGCGACCAATTTGAATTCCGTCAAAGCCCACACATCCATGAAGCCGATACGCACCTTTCGATGCTTTCGGTTCATGAAACATCGCCCGAATTGGTAGGACGTACGTGTCATCGAGGATTTTTCTTGTTTTTAAAACAGATTTTTCATGAACTTTACAATCAAAATTCTTTTCTTATAACAAACGATAAATTAAACTACCATAAGGGTTTTAAAGCCCTAAATGTGGTCTGTAATTTCTATTCAGCGAGTTACCAAGGACTACTGCTAGATTAATCAGAATTTATCTCCGATCTTGGGGGTTTGGGCTGTTCGATCCTATGTTTATTAATAGGTTTTCGATCGGTTTTTGAATTGATTTCCTGAAAAATCTAGTCGAGTATATTCGAATATATTTGAGGGGTCTCGTAGTTGGATATATAGGCTACGCATAGGAATTTTTTGATCGAACTTTCATGGAGTAATGAGGATGAAAACTCACCTTGAAGTGAGCGACGACACAGCCGAACTGCTGTATACTACTGCTGGTGCTGTCGCGCGTTTGGCCGACGGTCAGCCACCACGGCGGCGGCATGGTGGCTGCGCGCGTATGTGGTGCCATGGCGGCGCTGGGTAAGGTTGAGAGTTAGGGTTTTCGTCCTCGAGTATCACCCTCTCAATATATATATATACTCGGTTGTGCTGTGTACAGGGGGTCGGGTTGACTGAAACCGAGAGGGGAGGGGGTGCTCTGTTTCAACTGTGGGAAATAAAGGTCGGCCTGGGCCTGGGCATGTGGCTGGGCTTGGGCCTGTGGTTGTTTGCTTCTCTTTTTCTTTTTCTTTTTCTATTTCTTTTTATTAGCAACAACTAATGTATATATGTATATTTATATATACACATATATGTATTCATATACATGTATACATACAAACATATATTATATATATTTATACACACACACACACACACACATATATATATATATATATATATATATATATATATATACATAATAATAACTTTTTTTTGGGCGGGGCGGCTAGGTTTCCCGAAATTGCGGACCTCGCGATCTCAGGGAGCCGTCGGCAGGCTCCGGCCATGTCGGCGGCGGCATCCACCGCCTCCCTCCCAACTTCTCATCCCTCCTCTCCTTCCTTCACCGTCGAAGCCCCTCCCCCTTTGCCCCCTCGTCACCAACCTCCGTCCCCCTCACCTCGCAACCCTCTTTCTCCGCCTTGCGCCGCTGGTCTCGCCACGACGCTTCCCCTATCAAAGCAACCTTCCTCCGGCGATCCCATCCCCGAGGTCGCCCCACCGTCATCCTCCCCTTCACTTCCCTCTGTTCCTCCTAGTTTTTCGGCGGCTCCACCTCCGCCCCTCCCTCCCTCGCTGGTCCCCGCCCAACCCCCCCTCCTTCACCTCAGCTCCAGCGTCCTATGCGGCAGCGGTTTGTGCCCCGTCGGAGGCGGCCAAGGGCATGGCTCCCGCCTTCGGGAACGCGACACGCGTTGACCTCGGTTGCCAGCTTTTTTCGTTCCTTGGAGCTCCAGCCATCACGTTTCCGGTTTCAGAGGTTGAGGCCCTGATCTGCCCTCTCTGTGGGCGTTGATTGGGAAGTTTTCTCACTCCCGACCATCCGTAGATGCCGTACGGCGGTCCATGGAGGGCATGAAGTTTGCCGGCGCGGTCGACGTCGGTTTGATCGATGGGAGACACATGCTTCTCCGCCCTAGTCTCGAAGTGGACTTCCTCAGCATTCGTTCCCACGATCTTTGGATGGTTGCGAATGCTTCGATGAGGGTGTTCCGTTGGGATCCCAGTTTCATCCCCAATCGGGAATCGGCCATCACCTCCGTGTGGGTCTCCCTCCCTGGGTTACCGATTCATCTATTTGCCAAAGAGGCCATCTTCGCCATTGCCCAAGGGATAGGCCAGCCCCTCCTTATCGATCGTGCCACGGCGCAGCGCTCCCGACCGAGTCAGGCCCGGGTTCTTATCGAAGTGGACTCCAGTAAACCGCTCCCTCCGAAGGTTCGCCTGATCCTTTCGCACGGGAATAGCACTTGGCAACAAATCAAATATGAGCGCACTCCACAATATTGCGACCACTGCTATCACCAAGGCCACACGGTCCGAACGTGCAAAAGAAGGAAGGACTTAGAAGGAGAAGCCAACAATGACAAAGGAGCAGAAAAGCATGGTAAAAGTTCAACAACCGCAGGAGAAGGGAGTACAGCCAATCCCGATAACAATACAGCCTACCAGAAGACCAACAAAGGAAGATGCCGCAGTAAAAAGAGGAAGAGTCAGAAGAAGGAGATCGTACAGGTCGAGACCCTCACCTGCCCCCCCGAGGAATGGACAGGCAGGCATCGCAGAGATTGAACCCGATCAGCCACTTAGCGATCAGAACTCGGAGAGGCGCTTAGTGATATATCAACCTCAACTCGTACCCATTGAAGAGGGCAGTGAAGATCAGATGGAGGAAGGCCAACAGATATGCGAGGTGGTCGACAGCCCCGTGGGGATATCATCCAATTGCTGGTCCGTCTTAACCGCTGACATTTCGACAAAGATTGGAGTTGAGCACCTAGGGAAGCAGCAACAGAAAGAGCTTCAGGAGAGCTCTGATCTCCCATCCCGAGAGCCCAGGCTTCGCCTATCACCCCCAGTTACTCAGATTAGCCACAAGGAGGGGCCAGAACTACCATACCAAATGTTAAGATTGATGATAAGGAACGCACGAGGGCTGTCAAATTCGCAGACCCTCAATCGGCTCAAGAGTCTCAAAGAGATGCACCGTCTCGTCATCCTTGCAGTGATTGAATCCAAAGTCGACGATAGCAAATTCAACAGTTTTCGCCTCAAGCTTGGCTTCAGCGGGGGAGTCGCTAACGGGAAGGACATCTGGGTATTTTGGAACAAAGACGTGGAGGCAGAGGTCATCTCGGGCAGTCCTCAATCCCTCTCCATCATTTTTCGGCATCCTCTTATCGAGGACGCGACGCTTCTGTCCATTGTGCACGGTAGCTGCCATCGTCAGTTGAGGAGGGAGATGTGGGAAGAGCTGCTCCTCCTGCAGAGTCGTTTCCTGCAGTCCCCGTGGTTGTGTGGCAGCAATTTCAACGCCATTGCCGCAAGGACGTAGAAGAGGGGTGGGCTCGCTCTGTCGTCGGGTTCGATGTTTGAATTCAACCAATTTGCTCTTGACGCTCAGCTGTCTCCGATCAGATTCTCTGGGAATGAGTTCACGTGGACGAACTCTCAAGATGGCAGAGACAACCAGCAATCCAGGCTTGATAGGATCTTCTCCAACCAGCGATGGCGAGACGTCGTTCACGACTCCTTCTTCACTCACCTGAATAGGGTGGAGTCTGACCACTCGCCTCTCCTCCTAGACATCACCACTACCAAGCCGGACAATGTCAGAAGCTTCAAGTATCTTGATTTCTGGAGCGAGCACGCCGACTTCGACAGCATTGTCTCGGTCGCTTGGGTTTCGGCTCACCACGACAACCCCTTGATCAGGATCGGGCTTAGGCTGGTTGCCACGTGGAGGTCCCTCAAGCTCTGGAGTCGTGCCGCCTTCGACAACATTTTTCGGGCGCTTAAGGACACCAAGGCGGACGTCCAACACGCTGAGATTTAGTTCGACAGGAGTGGAGACCCCGGCCGGCGGACGGCACTGCACGCAGCCCGGGCTCGGCTGAAGCGCTGCATTCTCAATGAGACTAGCTTTTGGCGTCAGAGGCGCACATAAGGTAGGACATCGGAGGCGACAGAAACTCCAAATTTTTCCACGATTGCGTGACGAAGCGGAGGAACTCCCTCTCTATTCACCAGATTCGCGAGGAAGACGGCGTCAACGTCCGAGGACAATCCGCCATTGCGGCTGCGGTCGAGAGCTTCTTTTCTAGGCTGTTCGAGAAGGACCGTATCATTACTGACACTGGCTTCCTTAGCACGATCCTACAGCTGATTGGCGACTCAGATAATAACGAGCTGACTAAACCCATCTCTAGAGCAGAAGTGGAAGCGGCGGTTAAGGCGTTGAGCAACGACAGTGCTTCCGGGCCCGACGGGTTTTCCGACGAGTTTTTCGACGCGTGTTGGGACACGGTGGGCAACGACGTCGTCAATTCCGTCGAGGCATTCTTCGATGGATGTCACTATCCGAGATCGATATCCAGCTCTTTCCTGATGTTGATTCCGAAGATCACCAACCACTCAACTTTCGCGGATTTTTGCCCCATTAGCATCTGCAATTTCATCAACAAAGTCATTGCCAAGGTCACTGCGAACCGGATGGCCCCTCTCCTTCCTAGAATTATTTCCAGAGAGCAGAGCGGGTTCATTCAGGGGAGGAGCATCGTCGACAATATCTTATTGGCGCAGGAGTTGGTGAGGAAGATGGGTCGTGACAATCGCGGAGGCAACGTCGCGATGAAGATCGACATGGAGAAAGCGTATGACAGACTGGACTGGCAGCATCTGATTTGGGTCATGTGGAAGTTCGGTTTCTCAGAAGTGTGGATTGACATCCTGTTTCGCTCGGTTAGCAGCTCGTGGTTCTCGGTTCTCATCAACGGAGTCCCCTCAGGCTTCTTCCGGTCTCATCGCGGCGTGAGGCAAGGCAATCCCTTGTCGGCCTCCTTATTCATTATTGCGGCGGAGGCTCTTAGTCGCAACCTCATCAGATAGGGATCCGCTCGGAGCTTTGGTCGATACCGGATGACGAGCGGGTGCCCGCTCATTACGTACCTGTCGTACGCCGACAACGTCATCGTTTTTCATCGGGCGACAGGCGTACGGTAAAGAACATCAAGCAGCTGTTAGTACGGTACCAGTAGTCGTCGGGCCAGCGCATCAATGATAATAAGAGTTGCATCTACACCCACGAGGACAGTGATGAGGCGACGAAGGAGACGCTGGCGACCAGCTCGGGATTTATCGTCTCCTCGCCCCCTTTCATCTACTTGGGTTGTCCGATTCATCACGGGAGAAGGAAGGATGTCCTCTTCGAGCCGCTCATCTCCAAAATCTAGTCGAGGATCAGAGGGTGGCAGCACAACTCCCTCTCGATCGATGGTCGCCTCATTCTCTTCAGACACGTGCTGTGCTCGATGCCGATTTATCTTTTGGCAGCTAGCCTCCCGTCGAAGAAGGTCATCGAGGTAATCGAGCAATCCTTTAATAGATTTCTTTGGGGTCACTCGCAGGCCGCTGTTCGCACGCACTGTGCTAGCTGGGAGAGCGTTGCGAGACCCACCGGGGAGGGGGGCTCGGGATCCGTACCATTGGCGAGATAGTCACCGCGCTTTCGGTGAAGCTCTGGTGGCGGGTGCGGACCGAATCCTCCTTATGGATCGACTTCATGCGGGCGTCGTACTACCTGTGGACTCACCCAGTGCTGGCCAGTATCAACAGCAACGCCTCCAGTGGGTGGCGTCGTCTCATCTCAGGTCGGGAGTGCGACGAGCCCCATATTTTTGTCGAGCTCGGTCGTGGTGAGGTGGACACATTCGCTGAAGCCTGGATCGGAAGATTGGCCGTGCCTCGGCTGTCGGCGCAGCAGCATAGGCCGGCGCTGCTGGTGCGTCACCTACAGGCGGATGGGGGCTGGGACTTGCCACTTATTGCTGAACTCTTCGGTCAGGACGTGGCGGGAGGCATTGTCGAGGACGGCCTTCAGCTCTCGGAGCAGGATGACACGTTCATGTGGCGACCGGCTAGGGACGGGGCCTTCTCGACGCGTTCGGCCTGGGAGGTTAGTTGGATCAGCACTGCTGGTCTGACTGGGCCGTTCCCAGTTTGGGGCCGACGGATTCCGATCAAGTGGTCCATCCTTCAGTGGCGGTTGATTAGGCAGAAGCTTCCGACGGACGACTGGCTCCGTCGGACCGGTTTTGCCATTGTCTCTAAGTGCTACTGTTGTGACACTCCGGATATCAAAAGCCTTGATAACATTTTCTCATCCGTAGATCTTGCGGTCAGGCTTTGGGATCGCTTTCAGTCGGCTCGCGGGATCACCAGCGGAGGGCTTCTTCTTCCCCAAAGGCTTGCAGCTTGGGGCAACGCTCGGACTGATCATAATGATATCACGGCGTCGGCGATCTTATGGGTTCTATGGAAGAACCGCAACAAGCACCGGTACGAAGGCCTTTCCCACACCTACTCGCTTCTCTAGCTGGATCGCGAGGTTGAGCGACAGTGCTCGAAGGTTGGGGCTCCTCATTGTAGGGTCGGGTCCCTCGTGGGTGAGAGGAAGGGACTTGGGTGATGTTTTCGACCCTGGGCCATTTTGGTTTTTGTGATTTGTATGTGGCTTGACCTTCTCGTCGGCCACAGGGCGTGGCGTGCTGTGCACTTTTGTGCCCCCCCTCCCGTGTAACCGTTTCGTTCTCCCATACAATATTGATCTCTGTTTCTTTAAATATATATATATATATATATATTATTTTATTTTTTAAGAGAAGGCAAATTTTATTGATGTATCAGGCGTAAAATGTTAAAGCCTATACAAGAGGAGCGACAAGCGCTGCCAAAAGAAAAGAAGCGGCTAGGCAAGCTGACAAAAAGAAGCAAGAAGACTGAGACTAATCTAGGGTCTCCCAGAAGTTGGGCGAGGAGTGCGAGCAGCGCCTCCGGATCTTAAAGATTTGTCTGATAATTTCCCTGTACAGTTGTGTAGGTAGAAGTTGATGACCCTCGTAACGGAACTTGTTCCTATTTTTCCATAGGACCCAGATTCCCGCGGCTACGATGATCTGATGTCCGTAGGAGATGCCCCAACTGGACAGGAGATCGTTGAAGCCCCGAAGGAGGAGGGCCATCCTAAACATGGTGCTGAGACTCGGTCAGATATTCGGGGCCAGCTTGCCAGCGGTGAGGATGTGTTTTGCAGATTCGGCTTGAGGAGAAGTGCAGCAATGGCACCTCGAGGCTAGGCTGTAGCCAAACGCGGTGATGGCGTCGTCAATTGGGAGTTTTCCGAAATTGGGCTCGCCAGATAAGGATGGACCATTTGATGGGGATGCACGCATGCCAGAAAGGAGCGATAAGGGGGGATGGAGTCCCGATGTCGTGGACAACAGATCTGGCGGAGGACAGGGAGAACTGGCCATCCGGGTTAGGGGACCATCGCGAGATGTCCGGGGTGTCGGAGAGGCAAAGATTCGCAGCGGCGAGGCGGACGGCGGCCACAGGACCGAGCCAGTTCCTGACTCGGTCCCAGATCCATCCGGACGTAGGATCCCAAAGCTCGTAAATCTTGCCTTCCCGCGGAGGGGATTCGGGGGGGTGCCAGAGACGTCCACACAGCCAACGGTCGTGGCTCATCGATGCGAGGCCGTTCCCCAGCTGGATGTGGATGAGAGGGTCAGCAAGCTGGCGGCCACGGATAATGCGTCTCCAGGATGCCGATGAACGGTTGTTGACTAAGGCCATTCCAGGTTGTGAATATTTGTAGTATCTCACTTGCATGAAGCGAGTCCAAATTGAATTATTCGTGCGCAGCTTCCACCATAACTTCATGGAGCATGCATCGACGATGTGTTCCAATCTACAGAATCCTAGACCGCCCTCAGAGGTGGGATTAGCCATAGTGGTCCAGCTAGCCCAGTGGTGCTTGTCCTTTCCGTTGTTGTGACTCTAGAAGAAGCTGACGAAGAGGGATTCGAGCGAGGCGAGAACCTTCTTGGGGGGTTGCATACCGCGAGGGTGTAGATCTAAATAGAGGAAAGTACATGCTTAATAAGTAACAGCTTGCCTCCAGGTGAGAGGGTCGTATTGTGGCAGCCCTCGATCCTTTTTCTGATGGCGCTGACCATGTACTCGAAGATTCCCGAGTTGGCTTTGCCGTAGACTAATGGGCACCCTAAGTAGGTGAAAGGGGGGTATACTATGGCAAAGGAAGTCAAGTTGGAGAGCGTCGTAGAGTGTGACCTGTCCGAGTTGTGATGGGTGTAGATGACGCTCTTGTTGTTGTTGATTCTTTGATCGGAGCATCTGGTATACCTGTTCAGCGTTTGAAGGACCACCTCGATAGATCCGATGTCGCCGGAGGAAAAAATGAGCACATCGTCAGCGTACGCAAGGTGGGTGATAATGGAGCAGCCGGTGGTGGTGTGGAAATGGTGGAACCTCAGGATGTTGGGCACGTTCTTAAGGTTTCTACTGAGGGTCTCAGCAGTGATGATGAAGATAGTGGCAGAAAGAGGATCCCCCTGTCTGATACCGCGGCTAGCGTAGAAGAAGCCGTTGGCCTGGCCGTTGATAACGGTGCAGAACCAGGAATTGTTGATGGACCTGAAGATGAGGTCGATCCATGGTTTAGAAAAGCCAAACGCCCTGAACACCCAAATCATGAATTGCCAGTCGTAGACTTTCTCCATGTCCAGCTTAATGATGATGTTCCCCCCTCTAGCCGAAAATTTCATGCAAGTGACCATCTCTTGAGTGAGCAGAATGTTGTCCACAATGTTGCGCCCGGTCCCAAAACCGATCTGCTCCTCCAATATGATCTTGGGCAGGATATTCGACATCCGGTTAGCGATGATTTTCGCGATAATTTTGTTGGCAAAGTTGCATAGACTTATGGGGCGGAAGTCTTTAAAGGTTTCTGGGTTGTCTTTTTTGGGGATAAGAATGAGGTTAGCCCTAGATAAGGATTTTGGGTATCGACCTCCTTGAAAGAAGGCAACCGAAGCCTCGAGGAAGTCCGGCCCGATGATGTTCCAGCATTAACGGTAGAAAACTCCGCTAAAGCCGTCGGGACCGGGAGCGCTGTGCTCGCCAAGATCCCAAACTGCGGACTGCATCTCCGTGGCGGAAGGAAAGGAGAGGAGCTATTCGTTCTCGAGCTCGATGATAATGCAAGGGATCTCTGCCATCACTTCCTCGTCCAAGGCGACCGCCTCTTTGGTGAAAAGATTGGAGAAGAAGTTGGCCGCGGCCTCTTGGATCATCGTCGATCAGTCAGCTGGTTGTCGTTGTCGTCGGAGATGCAATGAAGGTTGAGTTGTTGTCTGTGGCCTTTGACGCAGGCGTGGAAGAAGCTGGAGTTGCGGTCCCCTTCGTTGTCCCATTTAAGTCTAACTTTTTGTTTCTAGAATTCCGTTTCAACTTTAAGCCAGGACTTGAGAATAGCTCTGGTGAGGTTGAGCGTTGTCCGCGCTTAGGGGACCTGTTGGCAACGTAGGCGATCTCCGAGCGGGTAACGTCATCCTCCGTATTTTGATCTCCTGAAAGATGTTGCCGAAAGCAGCCTTACTCTATCTAGAGAGGCT
>JANAVB010014562.1:0-61699 GCA_029216955.1 Iris pallida | reverse complement strand
AAAAACACATTGGCTCCATATCTTATAAGAGATGGTGTTCTTGTTCAAGGCTCTACCCACTTATTGAAGTTGGCTAGTTTCGAGTCAATTTGGTTAGAGAGGCACTGTATGTCTGAGGATGTGCCTTCTATGACTTTTGTGTACAAGTAGGCACAGTGGGCTGATTGAAGGGCATACTAGGGCAAGTGCATAGTGGGACTTATTTGGGTTAGGACTTGACCTAGTTGACCTAGTGTACTTGACTAGAGTGAGACTTGTCTGGGTTAGGCTTAGTAAGACTTGTTTGGGTTAGGACTTGACCTAGTTGACCTAGTTTGACTAGTGTAGTTGACTAGAGTTGACCAAAGGTTGACTTTAGCCTAGATTGAGCCAAACATCATGTAGAATGCATTGTAATGTTCTATATTACCATTTTGGATATGTTGTGACTTGTGCTGTTCTAAATAGGAGTCAGACACCTCTCCTCAGACAGTATATTCACTTCAGATACTCAGGATATCCGGCGAGTACATTCTCTGACCGTTTATACTTGATAGAATTTACATTTATGCTCTAGATTACTTTACTTGATGCTGTCACGTCGTTAACAAGATTGGTACTATATGGATCCTTTCATGAGATGTTATCCCCCTCGGGAGCATCGGATACATCATGCCATGTGCATTTCACTTTTATCATGTATTCCTGTGCTTTCACCATTCATGTACACTCTCGTGATTCATGTACTCTTATGTTCACGGAGCCCCCATGTTTATATTCATGTGTACCCATTTATGGGCCCCCATGTGAAATCATATGCAATAACATAACCTGTCTGGATCCTTGTATATTGATTAGGGTACGGGGGAGTATTAATGGTCATGTGAACAATTCCAAAGTAGTGTAGTCATGTGCAAACTTTTATGTTTATTATCAATCCGTTCATATGTCTATCTTGTACTCTACATCACTAGTCACTGTTAGCTCTTTACTTATAGTAGATATTTCTTTACAGTCATCTTTTTTACTTCATATATTTTCCAGCATTTCATGTATCTTACTCTATAGCATATTTACATATCCTGTCATGATATGAACTGCGTGAGATATACTGTACTTGCTCCCGTCCTGACTAGACTCGTTGAAAATATTACAGAGGACGAGGATGAGACGTGTTGCACCACCTACTACGGGGCAGCATTAGAGGACACCTGTGACTTGGACTTCTAGCAGGATCTATTACCTGCTGACGACACTCCCATAGTTTAGTTATCTTATTTCAGTTATATCTCATCTGGATATTTGTATTAGAGATTGTAATGATGTGGATTTGTGGAGCTTGTTAGATTTTTATCTTAGACACTTTGGATTCTCTCTTTTATCGTATTTCATCTGTGGATTCTACTGATATTCTTATCTATTTTATCGTACATCTTCCGTAGCTGTGATTGAGATTTGTACTTTATATTATTCCTCCATTCGGAGAGTATAACTATGCAATGTACCTTATAATTGTTAGATGTATGTGACCTAGGACAGCGTTCTACCACCGATACTGCGGCATAGGCTGGACATACCCACTTCTCGTGCCCCTGCACTGGGTGCGAGTCGTGACACATTTTTAGTGGTGGCCCATGCAGGTCTAGATTTGCAGTGTTATTCGAACTAGAGTATCACTGCAGCCTGCAGTAGGATTAGGATATTTTTGAGGATACTCAATCACTGTTAGAATTTCTTGAGAGATTCCTGGGATGACCCATGAGAATCTTATTTTAACTTCGATTTGAAATCTTTTTTTTCCTTGATTTGATTCACCCTTACTTCCTGTTATTGAATTTGATTTTTGATGGATTATTGGTGAATTTTGAATCTTGATGTTAGTTGTTGAATTTGAGTTTGTATTTATATATATATATATATATATATATATATATATATATATATATATTATTTATTTTATTTTATATATATATATATATATATATAAAATAAAATAAATAAATATATATATATATATATATATATATATATATATATATATGTATATATATATATATACATCTTTTTGGAATTAAGGTATAACCTGATAACATACTTGATAAGGACAGTAAAAAAGGTAAAAATCTACTTTATTTATGGAGTTTAAAATTTATCGCAGTCATATTTGCTAGCATGACAAGGACGTAGAGCCTGATTTAGATATACTTACCCTAGTTATGAAATCTAGATTTTCTTGCAGCCATACCGGGTGGCATGGTAAGAATTCTAGATAACATGACTATAGGGTGTATACCTTCGTTATGGACTCTATTATTTATTGCAGCTATGCTTACTGGCGTGGCGAAATTCTGACAACATGATTTCAGAAAAACGTGTATGGTATCAGATTTTATCTTAAATAGATTTATTTCTTTTTAACAGTTCATGAAGAACAGATTTTATCATTATTTCTTTCTTGCCACTATTTCTTGTATTATCATTTTAAAAAAATAAAACTATCCTGATTATATTAATTACCTGTCTCGTATCTAATTCTATCAGCTATACTTTGAAATCCTTGAATCTCCATATCTTTTCACCTTCGAAAGGTCGAAGAAGTAACGTAAATCATCTAACACGAAAAATACTTGATTTGTTATCTTGTGATAATCTTGCTAGGGGTATAATATGATGGACCTTGATATAGGTTTGGGATAGAGATGCGACTGAATTTGATGATAAAATTAAGAGAGTTATATTATCAATTTAGGAACAATCATACTTAGAGAAATCTTTTGTGTATGAATAATTCATAGATGTATTTCATAACTGATGAAGATATTCGAGGTCAACTTAGTTTCGAGAACTTGGATAAATTTTGGTTATTGATTCTTGAAACGTTACACTTTAAGGCTATGATGTTAAATTTAGGAATTTAGTAATAGAGAAGAGATTTTAACTATATGCAATGATGATACGAAATTGAACAAGATATTGTAAGAAATGGCTAGAAACAGAAAGAACGCAAGGATTTTGAGTTATATAAAATATAGAGATTTTGTGAAAATTTTAAATTTTAGGAGAATAATATTGAATGCGTACATTGAAGAAAATATGAAGGTTAAATTTATAATGAAGAATAAGTTTTGTAAGGCCTAGTGGGTTTAGATTTAAATAATACAAGGAGAGTAAATTGAATAAGTTGAAGGATTACATAAAACTTGATTTAGAGGCTTCGGATCCAATTTAGGACAAGGTGGATGAATTTAGATTTATGATAATTAAGTGGTCAGTTTTGATTCCTAGTAAGAAGGGTATGCTTCATGAATAATATTTCGAAACTTAGAAATTTAGCCTATGGTGATCATGGCAAGGTCAAATCTTTATGACGGAAGGATATAATTTTGATGGTAGTCATATAAAGGTTGATTTTTATATTAGGACTTGTGAGATAAAAATATGATTGGCAAATGATAAACTTGATAGTATCAGAGAGAGATGATTAACTTGACTTTCCTATGAAATCTTTTCTCTTGTTTTCCCTTTAAAAGAAGAAATTTGACTTATTCTATATCTTTGAATCACCCTTTAAAAGTTTTCAATATCATTGAATCCTAGCTCCCTTAATCACGACCAATCGACTTTGATCATCTTTTCTTATTATATCAATATCTTGGGTCGTACTCAATTGAATTAAATTTAATTGTGACCTGAATCTCCATCCTTATATGCTCGTGCTCAGACTTCGATGACCTTATCCTCCATATTGCCCAAATCTTGATTACCCAGAATTGATCAACTTAGATCGTATCGAGACTAAATTTTCTTAATATATATTGTGATTGGATTTCAATGCTATTGACCTTCGTTCTTTAAACTTTTGATTTTGATTTTTCTTTGAATAGTACCCCTTTATAGATAATTACTAGTTATCTTTATTTTATTTTTGATAATTACCAGTTTTTATATATGATGGTAGACTGCCTTACAGCCTTGATGATTTGTTGTTTCTATAACTTTTTTATTTTAGCACCCCAGATTACTTGTATGTTTTGATACCCTATGACCATTTTGGTTTAGCATGACTAGTATACCTAGATGAGACTTTCAACTGCCACCGTATGCCATGATCCTGTATGCTACTTTTAAATTGTATGATTTAGATAAGTTCTGAGACTTTGATTGTTGGGGACGAGACTCTAGAAGAAGTACGACCATCTTAATTTTGAGGACAAAATTTTCTAAGGAGGGTAGACTTATAACACCCACTTTTCTAAAATAAGGGTAATTTTGAACTTTTGTAGAAGTTTATTATTTAATAATATGATTTATGATTTATGAAAATTTTTAATTAATTTAATACTATTTAAAATTAGTGAATTATAATTTTGATGTGTAGCTAGTGAATCCTAGAACTGTTGATCCTAGAGACTAACCATGACCATGAGGACCTAACCATGTGCTTAGAATAACTAATTACAACTTTTTAGGCTAAGGGTATTTTGGTTATTTTGAGAATTTTGGATTTATTTTGAATTATTGGAGTGATGGTTGTTATTTTTGACCTTTGCTAGTTGAGACTATGGAGACTAACCTAGATGTTGACTTTAGCTATGGTGACTTGATTAGCATGGTGGGACCCTAGTCTAACTTAAGTCGACCCAAGTTGAGTTATTTTGAATCAAGTTTCATAAAGAGATTAAGTGATTTAGGTGCATGGATTTTTGACTTATAGATTGATTCATTTAGCCTTGCACTTAGCCCAAAGCCCATTAGTCATCAACCATAACCCTAATTTTGCTATTCTTGGCCGGCCCCTAAGGATTCCCCCCTATTTAATGTCTCTTCCTAGTTCTTACCTCTTTTTACATCACATCAACTATTGGCAAGAAAGAGGTATTGGCCTTTCTTTATCAATCCATAACTTCTTTATTTTAATTCATTTTTGACTCTTATCTCTTGAAATAGAACCTAATCATACTCTATTTACTGTTCATGGAGAGGAATCTCAGATTTTGTGCAATTTAGAGCTTTTGACTTGCAAGAGGAATCTTCCTATTTGGGGCTTTTTCCTTGAGTTTGATACTCAATGGGTAAACACCTCAAACTATCATCAAATCTTGATTTCTTTGCATGGTTGACTAGATCTAGGAGTCCCCTAGCTGTGGTGTGTGTTTGGTGAAGTTTTGCATTGGTTTCGTGTCCGTATCGGACATGTATCAGTCTTCATTTACAAGTGTTTTTTGAAATGCCTCTGAGAACTTTTTCATCTTATTTTCGAAATATTTTTGATTGGAAATATTATTTATGATGTGCTCTTTGTTTTTTCTAACCTCTGAATTGATTTTTGAGTCGTGTCATATCCACACGAGGACACGAACACGCTCGCGTACAGAGCTAGGGTTTCCCCTGTTGTTCAACTTGGTTGTGGGACACGACACAGCTTTGTTCGCCCCAATACTGCGAGGACACGTGGGGGCAGTGTCTGCGAACCAGACCCCCAAGTGTCTCGAAGTATCGTGTCGTATCAGACACGTTCTCGCTCGTGCACTAGGTTTACACGTACACGTACAGGCGCACAGACACGCACTGATACGCATCTCGTACACCGACACGGGGACATGTGGACACCTCGTGTTGTGTCCAACGTGTAGCCTTAGTGCTAGGCTACACATGAACGTGACCACGTGGACACACGTATCGTGTGTCGTGTCTACGAGCATGTTGAACTTGTGCACGAGGCAGTGCACTATTTTTTGTTGCTCGTGTGTTAGTTTTCATATTGGACACGTTTGTGTCCACTTGGTTGGACGCAGACACCCTACATGACACGTATATATATGTCACAACAATTACCAACCAATTAATTGGAATGTTAACTGTGATTCGAATTCGAATTTGGTGTTTCTTCCAACTGTCTGATACATGTTCTGTTAAATTGTTCCTGAGATTTAAATAATGTTTTTAACTGATGATTAGATGTTAAATTTATAATGTTAGAACATATACTATGTCTGAGATTAAAGTTTATATTGTTTGGGTTCAGGTGTGATGGTTGGTTTGTTTGATTTGTGTTTCCCGAGCCAGTCACACTAAAATCTGAACACACACACACACACACACACACACACACACACACACACACACACATCACCTAATACACACAGACACACATGTTCACAAAAACCTCTGATAAAAACTGAAACTCACACACAATCTAACCTGGAAACACATCACATTGCACACACACACACCCTACTGCTATCTACACCCACACATATACACTCTAACCTGCCACACAGACTTCTGGGAACACATAACACACATACACACCCTACTGTTACACACACACACACACCCTACTGCTATACTCACACAAACTCTAACCTGGAAAACTGAAACACACGCATATTGTAAACACACACACACATTGTACACACACGCATATACACCACTGTCACTCTATCCCTCTATATATATATATATTTTTCTCTCTCTCTCTCTCTCTCTCTATATATATATATATATATATATATATATATATTTCTTCTTTTAAAAAAAAAAAAAACAAACGGCCGTGTCAAAGACACCCAGCCACCGCTTGGCACGGGGGCCGTGGGCGAACCACCAAGCCGCCCTCGTGGAGGCTCGAACTCCGTCCGATGCCCCAAGTGCCGGTGCGCCTAGCCATTTTGGACATGTTGTGACTTGTGTTGTTCTAAATAGGAGTTAGACACCTCACCTCAAATAGTATATTCACTTCGGATACTCAGGATATCAGGCGAGTACATTCTATGACCGTTTCATACTTGATAGAATTTACATTTATGCTATAGATTACTTTACTTGATGCTGTCACGTCGCTAACACGGATTGGTACTATATGGATCCCTTCATGAGATGTTATCCCCCTCGGAAACATCGGATACATTATGTCATGTGCGTTTCACTTTCATCATGTATTCTTGTGCTTTCATCATTCATGTGCACTCTCGTGATTTATGTACTCTCATGTTCACGGAGCCCCCATGTTTATATTCATGTGCACCCATTTATGGGCCCCCATGTGAAATCATGTGCAATAACATAACCTGTCTGGATCCTTGTGTATTGATTGGGGTACGGGAGAGTATTAATGGTCATGTGAACAATTCCAAAGTAGTGTAGTCATGTGCAAACTTTCATGTTTATTATCAAGCCGTTCACATGTCTATCTTGTACTCTACATCACTAGTCACTGTTAGCTCTTTACTTATAGTAGATATTTCTTTACAGTCATCTCTTTTACTTTATATATTTTCCAGCATTTCATGTATCTTACTCTATAGCATATTTACATATCCTGTCATGATATGAACTGCGTGAGATATACTGTACTCGCTCCCGTCCTGACTAGACTTGTTGAAAATATTACAGAGGACGAGGATGAGGCGTGTTGCACCACCTACTATGGGGCAGCATTAGAGGACACCTGTGACTTAGACTTCTAGCAGGATCTATTACCTGCTGACGACACTCCCATAGTTTAGTTATCTTATATCAGTTGTATCTCATCTGGATATTTGTATTAGAGATTGTGATGATGTGGATTTGTGGAGCTTGTTAGATGTTTATCTTAGACACTTTGGATTCTCTCTTTATCGTATTTCATCTGTGGATTCTGTTGATATTCTTATCTATTTTATCGTACATCTTCCGTAGCTGCGATTGAGATTTGTACTTTATATTATTCCTCCATTCGGAGAGTATAACTGTGCAATGTACCTTATAATTGTTAGATGTATGTGACCTAGGACAACGTTCTACCACCAACACAGCGGCATAGGCTGGACGTACCCACTTTTCGTGCCCCTGCACTGGGTGCGGGTCATGACAGGATATTCCGGGTCTATCTTTCCTCAATACGAGCATCTGTCTTTCCGAAATCAGTAAGAGGGAAAAACAATAAGCATTCCAGGGAGAAGGGATCAACTACGAATACGGGGTTCCAGAGACGATTTAATAGTTCAAAATAGGTTGTCAAGGCAGTTGCGGATGAGATCCTAGAGTCATCTATATCTCAATCCACGTAGGATAATCAATTGAAAAGTGAACCAAGTGCACTAGGTTGATCAAACCATAATACATTGATTCTAATTTTGACAATATGTTAGTAGGCGTCCCCAATAAATACATGTCGTGAACAAGTTCGATAAAGGATCAGCTCGCAAAAACTAGGCTATAATTGCGGTATTTAGTCACGATAGTCCAAAGTATAAGTATACGGGATTTTTGATTGAAGGAAAACACAAGTAGTTCAAAGTTTAAGAATCTAAGCCGTGTCTGGTGTTCGTGCTTATAAAGTCGTCCTACTGCCAAAATTTCTCCGGCCTTGGCTAAACTCATGATGCGTGGATCTTGTGTCAAAATCATGATAATAGGAAATATGACAATTAAAATTATACCTGCTATGATTTCCCTTGCTGGTTTCGCATTCTCTACTACTAGAGAGAAGGCATGTCCGTAACTCTGACTGGGGTCCTGAGCTCTAGCCTTGTTGTACTGTACACCTTGGGGAGCTAATGGTAGGCGAGGTGCTGAAGATATAGGCCTCAAGGCTTGATGTGCATGTACTAGTGCCTGCTGCTTGGGGCAATCTCTGGCCAAGTGTTGTCCTAATCCACATCTCATACATAATCCCAGGCGAAGTCGACAGCCATTCCTGATATGACCTTGCTTTCCACAAAAGTTGCAAGTGGGCTTCTGGTAGGGCGTAGTCCTCTGCTGGTATTGTCCTGTAGACCTTCTGATTGGTCCATCCGGGGTAGCTCTAGCCGATGCAACCACTGGTGTATGACGTCTTGATGTCTGCTGTTGGTCATTGTGAAGAATCTCCTGAGCACGAGCTTCCTCCAAGACAGCCGAGTGGGAGACTCGAGACTGTATAGTCATATAAGACTTGAGCTCTGGTCCAAGCCCCTGATGGAATCTCTTCGCCTTCTCTAACTCTATCGGGATCAATCCCGCACCAAATCTACTCAGGTGATTGAATTCTGAGTCATACTCATCAACTGTCATATTACCTTGCTTCAGATGAAAGAACTGGTCGTATAGACCTGTCTCGAACATGGATGGAGAAGAATCTCTCATAGAATAGATCATAGAACTCCTTCCAAGTGATCCTGGTGCCTAGTCGCCTTTCTTCCGCCTTCCACCAGTGGTGGGCATTATCCTCCAATAGTAGGTCCACTGTTGTCATCCAATCTCGAGCTAGCAACTGGGATGCCTTCAGTAGCTTCTCCGTACTAATGATCCATTATGACACCTCTAGTGGCTTCTCCGTTCCTCTTGTAGCACCCACTTTTTGAAATAAGGGTATTTAAGTCATTTTAGTCATTTTTAGTCATTTTGTGATTTTTCTAGACATTTGTGACTTGTGTTTGTTTTTGGTTTAACCTTAGAAAATCCATATTAGAGGCTAACCATGACATATGAGGATTATTTAGCTAATTAGAATTTATTTTAGGCTTTGGTTTAATTTAGAAGGCCAATTGACCATTTTTGGGCTATTTAATTAATTGGCCTTTTTAGTCTTTCTGTTAGTGGGCTTAACTCAACTTAGATAGAGAAGAGGGGCCCATGAACCAACCCTAACCCTAGTAGGAACAGCCTGGCCAGCCAAAAATAGGAAACCCCCTCCCTATATAAGCATTGCATTAGTTTTGACACCCCCTTTACAAAACCCTAGTTTCCAGCTCTCCAAAATCCTAACTTTCTCATACGACCTCCGTTTCACCTCAAACGAAGTGCGTTGTGATCGTGGAAAGGAGGAGAACTTGCTGGAGCATTACTAGCAAGGAGTTGGAGGCGTTTGCTCGGTGGAAACTGATCGTCTCATTGATCGAGGAGTCAGTTTTATTGATATTTCAACTCTCAACAGGTAAACACCTAAACACTATAGTTTTTCTTGATTTTTATTCATGGTAGCATGCATCTAGGTACCCTCGACCCACCCATGTAGTTTGGTAAAGTTTTGTGTCTGTTTGATAGGCGTGTCGGACACGTATCGGATTAGGGTTTAATGTGTTCGATGATTTGTCACTAAGAATTCAATACTGTTATTATTGCAAACTAATTTTGTGATTTGATAGGCCTTTAGATGTAGATTATATATATATAATTTATGTTGGGTTTCTGTGTCGTCTCGTGTCCCAAAATCGGGTCGGACATGCAGTACGAGACTGCGTCTCGATGTCCTGCTGTTGTCGTATTCGTTCTCGCTGGACACGGCGACTCGACGCACGAAATTTGGTGAGTAGGGTTGGGGCCATGTCTGACATGGTGCCCATAAAGTTTGGTTTGGGTTCGTGGAGAACCGAAGGAGAAATCGACGTGGCACTGATTTTGAACTGTCGCACGTGCGCCTGTTTTGGCGTCCGATACGCGTGTCGTGCGACTCGGACACGCGTCGTATGGCCAGTGCAGACATGTGGGCATGTAGCCCTATATGTGGGCTACATGTACGAGCGACCACGTGTCGTAGTTGGGTCTGTGTCATGCACTAGGTCGTGTGACACGCGTGCACGAGGACTGGGTTCCAGTTTTGATACGCACGTATCCTGGACACTTCATGTCCTATTTCTTGGACACGACTGCACCTAAACTTCATGTTCAAACACGTGACACGTTACCAACCATTGGTTTCGAACATCATGTGGTTTTTCGATGTTTTAGGTCATGTTAAGCTTTGGTTAGAGTATCGAGTTTTAGGTTTCAGTATTGTTTTCCTGTTTCAGTATTTTGAAACTGTTCCCATCAGTTTTGATGTGATTTCTGTGCAAAACCAACCTACAGATCCTATATGACCCTATCTAGGAGAAGCTTGCTAGTTTTCATAGAGAGAGGGTTGTGTTCGAGTTTTGGTTTGAGTATCGGGTATTCGAGTTCAATCTCCCTGTTTCAATTTCTGTTTGTTTTGTTCCCATCATGTTTCGATAGGAATTTCTGTATAAAATAGAGCCTGTAGATCCTACCTAACCATATCTAGGAGATACCTATTAGTTTGCATAATAGGGAGGGCTATGTTCGAGTTGGATTAGACATAGGGTATTCGGGTTTGTATCTAGATAGGTATCAAAGAGATAGGTAAATTTCTATAACAGATATTGGATGGGTAGGTTGATCCTTGTTTCAGAATTAATTTCAGTAAAGCTAAGTTTAGTTGATTGTTAATTAGGAATTGGTTACTACCAAGTTCAGTTGATTATTAGTTAGGATTTGGTAATGCCAAATCAGCTTAGTTGTAGTAAACTGTTTGTTGAAATTAGAATAGAAATCTGATTTTAAGATGTGTCTATGTATGTGTGTTATGTGTTGAGAGAAATAGGAGTAAAAGAGAAGGGTTGCAGCAGCAATAGCATGCTATAGGGCAGCAGTTGCTGGCATGGTAGCCACTGAAATGGCAGTAGCAACACAGGCTTGGCCTAGTGCATGTGTTTAAATGTGAAGGTGCATTGGTTAAGTGTGAGGATTCAAGAATTGAGATTTCCTTATTCTAAACTAGAAATTTTCCTAAGAGATACCCTAACCTAGAGTTTTGGTAGAGGTTAGTCTAAGGTATAGATATTAGATATAGGGTATTATGAGTTAAGGTATTTTGTGAATTACATTGGTTGTTAGAATTAGGTTTCTTGGACCTAAGATAACACCAACTCAATACCCAAAATCAACTCTAGGACTGGTAGTGACCTAAAATTTGACTTGTAGGCTAGTTGACCAAACTTTGACCTAGTTGACTAGTCTGGTTGACCAAAGTTGACCCAAGGTTGACTTTGACTTAGATTGACCCAAATCATGTAGAATTTGCATTGAGGGCTTTTCTTATGATATTATAGACTGTATTATGACATGTGGTTGTTTTAAATAGGATCTTATTACTCCAGTCCAGTCACTTTTCATCATCAGCAGTTCGGATTGCCAGGCGAGTACATTCTCTGATCTTTTCATGCTTCTTTGGATATGTACTCTTGTTATAGACTAGTATACTTGATGCTTACACGATGTTCACACGGATCAGTACCCTCTGGATCTTTTCATGCGATGTTATCCCCTCGGATACATCGAGTATGTCATGTTCATGTACTTTATCATGGTCATCATGTACTCCATGTATTCATATTTATCCATGTGCACTCATATGTTATTCATGTACACTCATGACCATATGAGTTCCATGTATACAGTAGTTGTTATCCATGTACAATAACATAACATATTTTGATCCTTGTGTATTGGTTGGGGGCAGGAAGAGTGTAGTTGGTTATGTGATCATTATCCCCAGTAGTTATCCATGTGCATTCTATAGCTGTATCCATGTGCAACCCAAGCTGTTTACATAACCAATTCATGCTCTGATTCACGTAGAAGGTTATATTCTTATTTATCATATTATATCTCAGTTTATATCTTTCCTCTGGTTGATTACTCTTTACAGCGATTCATGTATAGTTTTCTATAGCTTGCTTTATATGTCCATTCCTGATATGAACTATTGTAAGAGACATGTTCTCGTTCCGTCCTGACTGGGCATGTTGAAGATTTTACAGGTGATGATGAGGAGTACTGTCCTACTTATTATGGCATTGGCTTAGATGATACTGGCGACGTGGACCCACAGGAGGATCCCACAGTCGCTGAGGACTTGCCCATAGTCTAGCTGAGACTTAGTACTTTATTTGTATTTCCTGTTTGAGACTTTATGAGTTGTACTTGAGATTATTTCTGGTGGTTTACACCTAGACTTTTATTGTGACTCTCTTGAGACTCTTCTTTTCCATCTTAGTATTGTGATTGAGTTACGTATTATTTTACTCCATATTCATAGCTTCTTTAGATTGTGTTAGATATGGTGACTCAGGACAGCGTTCTACCGTCGATACTGCGGCGTAGGCTGGACGTTCGTTACTTCTCGTGCCCTTACACTGGGTACGGGTCGTGACACGTTTTTAGTGGTGGCCCATGCAGGTCAGTCCAATCACAACTAGTGTGATTTCGTAGTGGTACTCGAACTAGAGAATCACTACAGCCTACAGTAGGATATAGGATATAAGTTAAGGTACTCAATCATATTAGGAAAACTCTTATCAAATTCTTGTTGTAATTGTCTCCTTTTTAAAACAACTGTCCACCCTTGATGATTTGGCTTCTTTTCAGTAATTGATTCCTTGTTCGATCTGTCTTCAAGATAGTTAAGGAGATTTCATCTCTTCGGTCCATGCAGGACCAGATTTGCATTAGTGCGATATCGTGGTAGTACGACAATTTAGTTGTATTACTACGAGCCTGCTATAGAGTATAGGAAGTAAGGTGTTAGAATGAGAGGTTACTCAATCACTATTAGAATTTCCTGAGAGATTCCTGGGACGACCCTTGAGAATCTCATTGTGAGCTTCGATTTAGATTCCCTTTCCCTTACTTTAATCCACCTTCCTCCTTTGATTGTTGCATCTTGTTTGAACTCTTTTCACCAATACCCTTACTTTCTTGTACTTAATAATGGTTAGGAAGATGGCTATACTGCTATATACTCATTGGTCAAATACATGGCTAGAAGGATTACATTAAGGAATTGGAATACACGGAGACTTTGATTAAGTTATAAGGGCATTTTTCTAAAAGGATGATTTAATGATTAGTAGTTTGTAAGTTGGGATATTACCAAGGAAATTTATCTTGAAGATTCTAAGTAGTAATCAACAGAGGATTATAAAATTATATTTTGATACTGGAGGAAAATAGTTAGAATCTATATATATCGATTTCAGGAATTGATGTGATTCATGAATTATTGGATTATGATTATACATCTTTTAGATTGGTTTGATAATGATCAAAGAAAAGGGGGTGGCAGTATGAACTATTAAATTGAGTCGTACAAGTTGCGATGTATATGTTTATTGAATTTCAAATTTAAGTGGAAGCAATGATATTAAAATTTGGTTTAAAAGATTGGGAAGATATGAAAACGATTATTTTGGAAGAAAAAAAATCTTAAATTTGGAATCGTGTCAATTGATTGAAGATTTAAAAATCTATTTAGATTTTGGTTTAAGAAGTAGTGATTATGTTTCAATGACTTATAAAGAGAAATTATGGTTGATAAGTGCGTTAAAATACTGAGCTGTAAATGCTAGATTGCCGTGATAAGCTAACTGTCTAATTTGAGGATTATTTGAGACAAATTGGGAGTTTTTAAAAGTTATGAAGTGATATAGAATTTTATGGATTCATGATTCATTAACTCTGGAGTTCAAAGTTGGATTGAAATGTTAAATTTTGGAAAGGTTAGTAGCAATGTGATAAAAGTTATTATGAGATTTAAGAAAAGGATTTAAATGTTAGTCGTGATTAGATTGGAAGGCTTAGAGTGAATACAAATTGAGGTAGTTATTTTGAAAATTCTTTTTAAAGGAATGTAAAGGTAGGCCACCAAGGTAACCTTAATGAGATAGAAGTGTTCCACAATAATTGCCATATCACTCATGACTATGATAGTAGTATATACTCCAGTGTTGTTAGTCGTCTGCCAAACTATGGAACTGTATCTCAATCTTAACTTACTCAACCCTTCCTCAAACCTAGATCTTTCATTGTGACTTTCTAACCGATTGTATTTGATCGTTCCTTAACAGTATTCTCCCTTTAGAACTGTGTCCCTAAATTATTTCACTGGATTCTTAATTAAATTTATTTCATGCTTCAACTTGATTTTCTTTATTCTTGTGTTCGTTGTCACCTCTTGAACCCTTACCATGATACTAAATTACTTTCTGACTTAAATTCGAGATCCAACCATGACTCAATTCTTTCGACCCGACATGGGATGGTGTTCTTCCTGTTTCCTTAAATGCTTAACCTTGTACCTTATCTTGATTACTTGACCAGCTTAGTTAATGATCTTGGACTATTTTTTTCTTCTTCATCATTACCTCCCTTACTTATATTTTGACTACCTTATGCTACTAATTTAGCCTTAGTTTTGCAAGCTTATCTCTTTTTCGAGCTTGATCATGACATATTTTATTGGGTCGACCCACTAACATATTGTCTAATCAGAACCGGTGTATGATGGTCTGATCAACCTAGTGCAATTTGGTTCGCTTTCATATATTACTCTACGTGGATAAGACTCTAGGGCATCTGTCTCATCCACGACAGTTTGGCAATTCTTCTTGAATTATTTTCGTCGTCTATGAACCACGTATTGTACTCAATAGTATCGTCTTTGAACTCTTTTTGCTTTTGTCTTTCATATATTTCAGAAAGACAAGGCACTGTACTTAATAGGTCAACCCAGGGTATCACGTTTAGCTTCCTTATCAAAAGGAGGATAGTGGCTTATTTCTATATCCTCGCAGTATTCTTTAGGACTTCAATAGTGTTGAATTCTAAACCCTTGATCGTCACCAGTCGACTTGGTCATTCCCTTATCATCCAATGATTGGAACCTTATTTAATTGAATTAATTCAATTGTGATATGGATTTCAAGTCTTGGATACTCATGCTCAGATTTTAATAACCTCATTCTCCATCTTGTCCAAACCTCGATTCATCCTGGATTTGATCAACTTAGATCATATTGAGACTAAAATTTCTTTTATATATATATATATATATATATATATATATTAAAAATATATATATATATATATATATTTTGGATTTCAGTATTATTGACAGTCGTGCTTTAAACTTTCAATTTTGATCATCTTTAGAATATTAACGCTTTATGGTTAATTTCAGTTGTTTTTTTTTATCACCAGTATTTGTATAGGATGATAGACTGCCTTACAGCCTGATGATTTTTTTTTCCTTATCTTTCCAGAATGGTACCCATGACCAGAGTTTGTCCCCAGTGCACAGCTACAATTCCGGATGAGACTGAGATTGTACTTTCTCCTTCTATTGCTCAGGAGGTGTTAGTAGCCTCACCGGAGAATTTTCCTCCATCTCCTATCCTTCAGGAGAGGACTGCAGTTCAGCCGGAGACTGAGGGCCTTCCTTTGCCTCCTAGAGTGGTACCCCATGCCATTTCTGATGGGGCTCACATTTACAGACTTCTTCAGGATGTGCAGGAGGTGCAGAGACTTCAGGCTGAACTTATGAGAGAGCAGAGTCTCAGTTTTCAACTGTTATGGGATTACATGCATTCGAGGGAGGAGCCTAGTCCCAAGAGAGCGAGGAGCAGTTTATACCCAGAGCCTCAGGAGTACCCAGGCTTTCAGCCTAGACCAGCCTATCCAGTTCAGATTTCTGTCCAGCAGAGACCAGCTGAGCGAGTGCCTACCTGTGCCTTCTGTAAGAAGCTTGGGCACGTATGGAAGGACTGTAGGAAGAGACTAGGATTGTGCCTATTTTGTGGGTCAGCTGCACACAAGATACGAGACTGTCCTACTATACTTGCCCCTAGTCGAGGCCTACCTCCGGGAGAGAGTTCCAGCTACCAGACCTAGTAGAGGTGAGTTCTTGACCCATACATTATCCTATCTTGATGATTACTGTACCCTACCATAATGTTTGTATGCTTGATACCTTATGACAACTTTTGATCTGGTATGACTATAGTGGCTAGATGAGAACCCAGACTGATTACCTGTCATAATCATGTATGATATCTTTCCAACTGCATGATTTAGATAAGTTTTCTTAAGACCATGATTGTTGGGGATTTTAACCTAGAAGGGTAGGATCATTTTAATTTTGAGGACGAAATTATTTTAAGGAGGGTAGACTTGTAGCACCCACTTTTTGAAATAAGGGTATTTAAGTCATTTTAGTCATTTTTAGTCATTTTGTGATTTTTCTAGATATTTTTGGCTTGTGTTTGTTTTTGGTTTAACCTTAGAAAATCCATATTAGAGGCTAACCATGACATATGAGGATTATTTAGCTAATTAGAATTTATTTTAGGCTTTGGTTTAATTTATAAGGCCAATTGACCATTTTTGGGCTATTTAATTAATTGGCCTTTTTAGTCTTTCTGTTAGTGGGCTTAACTCAACTTAGATAGAGAAGAGGGGCCCATGAACCAACCCTAACCCTAGTAGGAATAGCCTGGCCGGCCAAAAACAGGAAACCCCCTCCCTATATAAGCATTGTATTAGTTTTGACACCCCCTTTACAAAATCCTAGTTTCCAGCTCTCCAAAACCCTAACTTTCTCATCCGACCTCCGTTTCACCTCAAACGAAGTGCGTTGTGATCGTGGGAAGGAGGAGAACTTGCTGGAGCATTGATAGCAAGGAGTTGGAGACGTTTGCTTGGTGGAAACTGGTCGTCTCATTGATCGAGGAGTCAGTTTCATTGATATTTCAACTCTCAATTGGTAAACACCTAAACACTATAGTTTTTCCTGATTTTTCTAAATGGGAGCATGCATCTAGGTACCCTCGACCCACCCATGTAGTTTGGTAAAGTTTCGTGTCTGTTTGATAGGCGTGTCGGATACGTATCGGATTAGGGTTTAATGTGTTCGATGATTTGTCACTTAGAATTCAATACTGTTATTATTGCAAACTAATTTCGTGATTTGATCGGCCTTTAGATGTAGATTATATATATGTAATTTATGTTGGGTTTCTGTGTCGTCTCGTGTCCCAAAATTGGGTCGGACACGCAGTACGAGACTGCGTCTCGATGTCCTGCTGCTGCCGTGTCCGTTCTCGATGGACACGATGACTCGATGTGCAAAATTTGGTGAGTGGGTAGGGGCCATGTCTGACAAGGTTCCCATAAAGTTTGGTTTGGGTTCGTGGAGAATCGAGGGAGAAATCGACGTGGCACTGATTTTGAACTGTCGCGCACGCGCCAGTTTTTGGCGTCCGATACGCGTGTCGTGCGACTCGGACACGCGTCGTGTGGCCAGTGCAGACACGTGGGCATGTAGCCCTATATGTGGGCTACATGTACGAGCGACCACGTGTCGTAGTTGGGTTTGTGTCGAACCCTAGGTCGCGTTACACGCGTGCACGAGGACTGGGTTCCAGTTTTAATGCGCACGTATCCTGGACACTTCGTGTCCTATTTCTTGTACACGACTGCACCTAAACTTCATGTTCAAACACGTGACACGTTACCAACCATTGGTTTCGAACATCATTAGGTTTTTCGATGTTTTAGGTCATGTTAAGCTTTGGTTAGAGTATCGAGTTTTAGGTTTCAGTATTGTTTTCCTGTTTCAGTATTTTGAAACTGTTCCCATCAGTTTTGATGTGATTTCTGTGTAAACCCAACCTACATATCCTATATGACCCTATCTAGGAGATACTTATTAGTTTGCATAGAGAGAGGGTTGTGTTCGAGTTTTGGTTTGAGTATCGGGTATTCGAGTTCAATCTCCCTGTTTCAGTTTCTGTTTGTTTTGTTCCCATCATGTTTCGATGGGAATTTCTGTATAAAACAGAGCCTGTAGATCCTACCTAACCATGTCTAGGAGATACCTATTAGTTTGCATAATAGGGAGGGCTATGTTCGAGTTGGATTAGACATAGGGTATTCGAGTTTGTATCTAGATAGGTATCAAAGAGATAGGTAAATTTCTATAACAGATATTGGATGGGTAGGTTGATCCTTGTTTTAGAATTAATTTCAGTAAAGCTAAGTTTAGTTGATTATTAATTAGGAATTGGTTACTACCAAGTTCAGTTGATTATTAGTTAGGATTTGGTAATGCCAAATCAGTTTAGTTGTAGTAAACTGTTTGTTGAAATTAGAATAGAAATCTGATTTTAAGATGTGTCTATGTATGTGTGTTATGTGTTGAGAGAAATAGGAGTAAAAGAGAAGGGTTGCAGCAGCAATAGCATGCCATAGGGCAGCAGTTGCTGGCATGGTAGCCACTGAAATGGCAGTAGCAACACAGGCTTGGCCTAGTGCATGTGTTTAAATGTGAAGGTGCATTGGTTGAGTGTGAGGATTCAAGAATTGAGATTTCCTTATTCTAAACTAGAAATTTTCCTAAGAGATACCCTAACCTAGAGTTTTGGTAGAGGTTAGTCTAAGGTATAGATATTAGATATAGGGTATTATGAGTTAAGGTATTTTGTGAATTACATTGGTTGTTAGAATTAGGTTTCTTGGACCTAAGATAACACCAACTCAATACCCAAAATCAACTCTAGGACTGGTAGTGACCTAAAATTTGACTTGTAGGCTAGTTGACCAAACTTTGACCTAGTTGACTAGTCTGATTGACCAAAGTTGACCCAAGGTTGACTTTGACTTAGATTGACCCAAATCATGTAGAATTTGCATTGAGGGCTTTCCTTATGATATTTTAGACTGTATTATGACATGTGGTTGTTTTAAATAGGATCTTATTACTCCAGTCCAGTCACTTTTTATCATCAGCAGTTCGGATTGCCAGGCGAGTACATTCTCTGATCTTTTCATGCTTCTTTGGATATGTACTCTTGTTATAGACTAGTATACTTGATGCTGAGTACATTCTCACACGGATATGTACTCTTGTTCGGATTGCTAGGCGAGTACATTCTCACACGGATCAGTACCCTCTGGATCTTTTCATGCGATGTTATCCCCTCGGATACATCGAGTATGTCATGTTCATGTACTTTATCATGGTCATCATGTACTCCATGTATTCACATTTATCCATGTGCACTCATATGTTATTCATGTACACTCATGACCATATGAGTTCCATGTATACAGTAGTTGTTAACCATGTACAATAACATAACATGTTTTGATCCTTGTGTATTAGTTGGGGGCAGGAAGAGTGTAGTTGGTTATGTGATCATTATCCCCAGTAGTTATCCATGTGCATTCCATAGCTGTATCCATGTGCAACCCAAGCTGTTTACATAACCAATTCATGCTCTGATTCACGTAGAAGGTTATATTCTTATTTATCATATTATATCTCAGTTTATATCTTCCCTCTGGTTGATTTCTCTTTACAGCGATTCATGTATAGTTTTCTATAGCTTGCTTTATATATCCATTCCTGATATGAACTGTTGTGAGAGATATGTGCTCGTTCCGTCCTGACTGGGCATATTGAAAATTTTACAAGTGATGATGAGGAGTATTGTCCTACTTATTATGGCATTGGCTTAGATGATACTGGCGACGTGGACCCACAGGAGGATCCCACAGTCGCTGAGGACTTGCCCATAGTCTAGCTGAGACTTAGTACTTTATTTGTATTTCCTGTTTGAGACTTTATGAGTTGTACTTGAGATTATTTCTGGTGGTTTACACCTAGACTTCTATTGTGACTCTCTTGAGACTCTTCTTTTCCATCTTAGTATTGTGATTGAGTTGCGTATTATTTTACTCCCTATTCATAGCTTATTTAGATTGTGTTAGATATGGTGACTCAGGACAGTGTTCTACCGCCGACACTGCGGCGTAGGCTGGGCGTTCGTTACTTCTTGTGCCCTTACACTGGGTACGGGTCGTGACACCTCTGAAGGCCTTGGGGTTCATGTCTGTAAAGTTCTTGATAGAGCCTTCATCAGGATGCAGAGCCGGTGCTGGTGCTGGTATCGGTACTAGAGGTGGAGGTGGAGGTCTAGCCAATGCTATCATCATAGTCTGTCTTATCAACTCAGTTTGCTTCCACTGAGCCTGTATCATGGCATACATGAACTGGAAAGTAGGGCTCCTATCAGTCGGTGGTGGAGGCATCTGAGGTCCTGACTGTGGTGGAAACTGCTGAGGGAATGGTGGTGGTGGAGGCAGTGGTACATTCCCTCCCGGTGGCACGGTAGTGGTCTGCCCAGCCTGGCTAACTGTGGGTATTACAATCTCTGGGTGCACCATCGTCGGAGTTGTAGTAGGCTGCGACTGTCCTAGCTGGTACTGGTGTTACCAGAGTCATCGGAGGATTTTGTCCTTCCGGGGTATCCTCTTCACCAGATGTGAGAGCCAAGGCAGAAGTGCGTCCGCTTCTTAGATTCATACTGTTGGCACGAGGAAGAATAGGACGATATTAGGAGAGGTTAGATATGAGATAATTCAAGTAATCATAGGAATTTGAAAAGATTGGAAGTTAAGGGAGATAGTAGTTCTGGATGAGATACTTATTCCTATTCCTATATACAGGCTTGTTGGGCACAGTCATGTAGCCCAATAATATTTTCTAACCTGCATGGGCCACCACAAAAACATGTAACGCCCCAGTCCAAATATACATAGGACCGAGTACGTGAATATGCCAGCCGCACATATACGAAGAATACTCTAATATATGGAATCCTCGTATACGTACGTAAGCTGTATATAAAATAATTATAGGCCAGAAGAATATAACAATCTAATCTCATCGCAGCTCAACACAGAAGATATAAGAGTCCAAATAATAAATGAGTGTATCAAAGAGATAGTCGGGTGGACGTACCCACTCCAAACAGCTATGAAAAATAGTCTCAATGATCGGAGTCCAACCTCCGCAAAATTGAAAGAAAAGAGATATAAAAATGTCCACTAATGTCTCAAGGAATAAATAAACTAGAAATCAACAAGAGATGCCTCGTCATCAATGTATGAAGGATCCAGTGCCGCTCCGTACTCCTGCGAGAAATCGTCTAACCCTGGAGAGATAACCAGGTCCTCAGAGGGACATAACAAGATACAAGAAAATACCATGCCATATAAACTGTGATAATAAATAGGAAATAAAGTGATACATGCAATATGGTACCTAACCATTCTACTATGAATATGCAGTTGAGATACAATCCTTCGACAGATGAGCCCTGGCTGATAATAGGATCCGGTATAGTCCCCTCTTGGGCACCAGTGACCAAGCGCATAACGTTCAAGAACGTTAGTGGCCAACCTGAGGGGGTAAGCTAGCATACCCGTATCTCCAGTGGAGCTTCCGGGTTACAAGAAAAGTGTATCGAAGCCCATACGTCAGGTATTGTTCTCCCCACCCAATGCCTAGTATCGTCATCTCCATGACCAATAAGAACCTCTAGTAACTGCCAAGTCTTCTAGTATGCAATTCTACTGGTAGTTACTTCTATCTGTCGCACGCTCCATACGTATCGGTGGCCAGCCGACTACGCGGGTACGTGTCCTATATGTGACTTACAACATATGGTAAAGCAAGTGTCAAGGTTGTACAAGATATACCAATACCTCATCAACATTGGGTGGTCACTAGACTAAGTCAATGCAAGAGAAATAAATAAAAGCAAAAAAACGACCTATAGAGTCGCTTGCACCCAAGTGTGACTTGGACACACAGCTTTATAATAACAATAAATAAGAAATGCTGAAAATAACAACTGAAAATAAGAATATGTAAATCACAGAGTAAGGTGGCAAGGTATCTTGCTTGGTGGTGCGAAGGTGGCAAGTCCAAGAATCACAATGTTAGCAAAAGAAATGTCACAATCTCCAAACAACTTCGGATGCTGAAAAAACATCAAGAACGTACTCGGAATAAGCGATATACCTTAGAAATGCCTGTCCAAAAGCCTAATTCTGGAACAGGGGCAAATCGTAATTTCGTGTCAAAACGATGTCCGCCGTTGGACCCGTTTTGTACTGAAATGCATGTCAATGTCTACGGTCTCTAAAGTCGTCAAACTACATGTCTACGAATTCGGTTTGAGGAGATGAACCCAACGGTATGTCCAATTTTGAATTCCGATGAGCCGTGCACAACATCGCCCGTTGGGTCGTGTTACGGGCCCGCCAAAAAGGCGTTCCGATCAACCTTCTCAGAATCAGACCAAACTTGGCATACTGGACCAGAAAAATGATACGGTCCTGCTGGCGTAAGTTTTACGTCGATTCGACGAACGTGCACGAATTTATGGCCAATTTTGCAAAAGGTCGACACGGAGGTATCTCGACGGAAACTCTGGTTCTGTTTTTTAACAAGAAAACGCTCGACTTTGAGTCTAGTTTTTGTTCAAACCACGACGTTAAAATAAAATCCCTTTGAAGGGTTTTCACGATAGTCATATAGGCTATCTATACGGATTTGTAGAATCGAAATCGATTGAGTATGCTAGGAATGATCTGGCTCAAAAAATGAGTACCTCATGAGTTCGGGTTTGACAGAGGTGACTCTGTTCTCGGTCGGGATTGGGTGCTCCGGCGGCGGTCCGGTCGACGACGGCGGCTTGCAGGCGTTCAGGGTGGTTCGCCAGGTGGTGGGGGTGCTCGAGGATCTCAGGCTTGGGGTCGAGGATGAGATTCGAGGAAGAATTGTTATGGTTTATTCGTCGAGCCCTTCGGTTCTTATATGTCTTATTTTGATACGAATTCATCTCGAATTTAAACTATATTTCTTGATTGGATTAGGACATATGGAAGATAATCAAATTTGGATTTGATAGGGGAAATCTGGATAGCATTGGATTTAAATTTAAAATTTTACAGTTTTTGGGGTTTTAGCTTCTTCGCGGCTTGGGGCTTTATAGGGGGTCGCGAGTATATAGTTACAGTAGCCACGGGCTACAGTAACTTCTATTTATTTTATTTTATTTTTAATTCTTTTTCTTTTCTTTTCTAATTTGTTTTCTTTTGAAATAATGTATTTTCATATATATACGCACACACATCTATATATTTTCACATATACGTGTATATATATACTTTGACCAATTATAACTCTTTTTATATTCCCTTATATACTCATATATTATATATATATATATATATATATATATTTTTTCATAAACCCCTTCATTTATTCATCAAGGCCCGAAAAGCCGAAGCCTGAAGAAAGTACAAGGCGAAAAGCCTTAAACTAGCAAAAAGAAAAAGGGGGGGCGACCGCGCCTGACAAAACTAGCTGAAGAGGGGTTGCCAGAATGCTGGTGGGTTGTGGGAGCACAGTGAACTCCTTTTGCGGCATTGCCGTTTAATTTCCCGAATGAGCTGCTCGGCGGAATATTGGTGACCCTCGTATCTCGCTTTGTTGCGATTCTTCCAAATTACCCAGGTGGCGGCCGCTGCTACGATCTGATGGCCGTGGGACGTGACTCCCCAGAGGGCCAGGAGATCGTTAAAGCGTCCAGCTCCTGAAGTGATGTTGTAGATGCGGTTGAGGAAGCTTCAGGTTTGATTGGGGAGGTTTCCTTTCCGAAAGATATGGTCGATATTCTCCGTCTGCCTCTCGTCGCAACAATTATAAGCTGACGCCAGACTAAAGCCGATGGAGTTAAGGATCTCATCGGTTGGCAATTTCTGCCTCGTGACTCTCCACAGAAGAAATGACCATTTCTTGGGGATGCACGAGTGCCAGAATTGCGCAATAAAGTGTGCTTGGCCGATCTCGTGGATCGCCGCCCTCGCCGATTTCACAGAGAAAACTTCGGAAGCTTCCAGCGACCATCTCAGCTCGTCCGCGTTGGGACCAATGATAAGACCATGCTGACGAATGCTGTCGACCGTATCGTTGCTGGCCCAATCGCGAATCCAGTTCCAAGACCAATCGTTGTTAGTGGGGTTCCACAGGTCTTTGATTCTGCAGTTGCTGGGGGCCCCAGATGTGTTCGGGATGAGGCTGTCGCCGATCCGTCTTTCTAGGAAGAAGTTGGCCTTGCCGTCGCCCAGACGGAGTCTAATCGCTGGCTCGGCCAATTCGCGGCCCCGCAAAATGTGGCGCCAAGCCGCGGAGGATCTGCTATTGGCTCTGGCCATCGCTGGGTGGATGTACTTAAAGTATCTGGCCTTCATGAACCTGGTCCATAAGTTTTCGCTCGTGCGTAATTTCCACCACAGTTTTATGGAGAAGGCTTTGACGATGTCATTTAGTTTGGTGAAGCCCAGCTCGCCGGTCGCAATCGGGGTGGCCATGACGTCCTAGCTGGCCCAGTGGTGTTTGTCTTTACCATCGGTATGACCCCAGAACAACGTACAGAATATCTGCTCGATCGACTCAAGGACCTTCTTGGTCGAAGAGCAAGCCGCTAAGGTGTGGATTGGGATGGAGTTGAGGACATGATTGATGAGGATTATTTTGCCGCCTGGGGATAAGGTGGCGTTGTGCTAACCTTCGATTTTGTTCCTGATTTTAGTAATGAGGTTCTCGAAAATGCTGGCATTGGATCTCCCGTACACCATAGGGCAGCCCAGGTAGTTGAAGGGGGGTGGGCCACCGAGAAGGAAGTGAGGTTGGTTAGACTGGTAGCATTCTCGATTCTGATGCTGTGGTGGGCGTAGATGATGCTCTTGGAATGGTTGATTTTCTGGCCTGAGCATGTGGAGTACCGCGTTAGGGTGTTGTGAACCACCTCCATCGATTCGACATCCCCAGAAGAGAAGATAAGTAAATCGTCGACGAACGCCAGGTGGGTGATGGTAGGGCATCCACTGGCGGTGTGGTATTGTTGGAAATTGGGGGTGTTGGCCATGTTGTTTAGGTTTCTGCTCAGGGCGTCAGCTGCGATGATGAAGATCGTGGATGATAGAGGATCGCCTTGTCTGACACCGCGGCTAGATTTGAAAAAGCCCTCAGATTGCCCGTTAATGACAGTGGAGAACCAGGAATTGCTGACGGATCTCCACACAGTGTTGGTCCAATTCTCTGAAAATCTGAACGCTCTGAATACCCAGATCATGAACTGCCAATCGAGTCTGTCGTAGGCTTTCTCCATGTCAATTTTGATGGCGATGTTGCCCCCTCGAGCGAAAAACTTCATACAGGTGATAAGTTCTTGGGCCAGCATGATGTTGTCTTGGATGTTCCTGCCTCGAACGAAACCTTATATATATATATATATATATATATATATATATATATATATATATATATATATATATATATATATATATATATATAGGGAATATATATATATATATATATATATATATTCCCTTATATATATATATATATATATATATATATATATATATATATATATATATATATATATATATATATATATATATATATATATATATATATATAAGGGAATATATATATATATATATATATATATATATATATATATATATATAAGGGAATATATATATATATATATATATATATATATATATATATATATATATATATATATATATATATGTATATAAAAAAAAAAATATATATATATATATATGTATATATATATATATATATATATATATATATATATATATATATATATTATATATATATATTCCCTTATATATATATATATATATATATATATATTTTATATATATATATATATATATATATATATATATATATATATATATATATATATATATATATATATATGTTCCCTTATATATATATATATATATATATATATATATATATATATATATATAATATATATATATATATATATATATATATATATATATATATATAGGCTCACCTGCCGCTTGTAGGCTCTTCTTGAGCTCTCCTTTCAGTTTTAATAATCGTTCCCTTGCTTTAAAAAAAATTAAAAAATAAAAAAAAAAATATATATATATATATATATATATATATATATATATATATATATATTATATATAGATATAAATATATATATATATATATATATAATATATATATATATATTTATATATATATATATATATATTTTTAATATATATATTATATATATATATATATATATATATATATATATATATATATATATATATAATATATATTATATATATATAAAATATATATATATATATATATATATATATATATATATATATATATATATATATATATATATAAATATATATATATATATATATATATATATATATATATATATATATATATATATATATATATATATATATATATATATATATATATATATATATATATATACATACAATCATTGTTATTATTATTTATTGTTATTATTCACATTCTTATAATTTGTTCATAATTGTCTTAGCTAACATTTCACATTATAATTATTTTAATTATTTAAAAATTAGGTGGTTTTACAGCCCAGGAGGTCTCCTTTAGAGTCTGTGCTCGCTGAGAGTGAACCTTTAGTAGTATTTAGCTAGTAGCTAGGATTACTGGACATTTTCTCCAGTTTGTGAGTTTGAGATATTATATTTATTCAGGACATATATAATTTTGGCCTTGACTTCTAGAGTTTGTGTTGTCACTTTTGTTGCTAATCAGTTCTATCTTTTAACTTTAATTCCAATATCGTGCTTATCTTCCTTAGATCTTGTGATTGAGTTATATACTTTACATATCATATTATTCTTCTGTACAGAGACGACAGGTTTATATTCATTTTTGTTAGATGTTAGATGTTATGGATGACCTATACAGCGTTCTACCATCGACACTGCGGCGTAGGCTAGACATACCCACGTCCTCGTACCCCTAAACAGGGTGCGGGTCGTGACACATTTTGTGGTGTTCTAGGCAGGTCGAGATTCGCATTGGTGCGATGTTGTGGTAGTGCAACGGGTTAGTTGTACTGCTGCGAGCCTACGATAGGAAATAGGGAATAGGCTATAGAGTGAGAGGATACTCAATCATCGTTAGGACTTTTTGAGAAGATTCCTGCGACGACCCTTGAGAATCTTATTATAAACTATCTCGAAATTCGATTCCACTTGTCTCTATTTACTCTTCCTTTGTCCGTTGTTGAATTTGATTCTTGGTGTTCATTGTTGACTTGATTTTCTACCAAGATAAATCTTATGGACTAAGTTGCCTCAGTTATGGAATCTACAGTTTACCGCAGCCATATTAGTTGGCATGGCAAAGACATAGATTATGATTTTGGATGTATTTTTGGGGTTATAGGAATTTAAAGTTTCGTAGCCAAGCATGCGGCAATGCAAAAATTTTAGATACCATGATTCTAGAGGTATGTACCTTAGTTGCGGACCCTATGTTTATCGCAGCCGTACTTACTGGCATGGTGAGGATTCTGGGTAACATGATTCTAGATAGACGTATATGGTTATCAGATTACATGATAGATACCCTATAAATAGTACCCTAGTATAACGGCGTGAAGTATCAAAGTAGACATTTTTGGAGTATCATAAAGTAGGAGTTTAACTAGGCCACCTGTGGCACAGCGTCATCCCCGCACCAGTAGAGGAAGATACCCCAGCAGGGCAGGGCTTTTTCGTTGACGGTCGAGGAGGCCGATGCTACAGGTGATGGGTTAGCAGGTTTGTCTTTCTGTTCTTCTTTCGTCCTTTTTTCATATTGTTGTGTGTTTCAATAGTACCTCTTAGATTATACTTTGTGCTTTGATAGATAGTATAATGACCCTGATTGAGACCGTGATATCACGACCAGTAGGACCATGATTTGTGTGTATTATTTAAATAGATTTTGGACCATGATTGACGGGGGTTTGACCTAGAGAAAAGTACAACCAACTCAAATTTCGAGGACAAAATTTTTCTGGGGGTAAAATTGTCACTACCATATTTCTAAAATAGGAATATTGTTGTCATTTTGTATTATTTCTATAGTGGGTATTTTTATTAATTAAATATGATTATGGCATTTATTAGTTGACTAACCTATTTATTGGACCTTGACATGTGGACCCAATTAGACTACACATGACCACTTCAGCCTACATTCTAGGATGAACACAACTAGCCTTATTTAAGTCATATTAGGCTTAGTTTAGATTAGAAGTTAATCCCATACTTACAACACAATTAAACCTTCGATTAAAAGAGTGTTCATGACAACTTGAGAGGGTAAAATAGACATTTTAAAAGGGGTTTTAGGGCTCCCATATTGGCTGGTCATAATGAGCATTTAACCCACCTTCTTCATAAATCTTCGATGCCTCAAGACAGATTAAGCCAATCCTGCGTACTGAACTTCCTAAGCACAAGCACCTAAAAAGAGTGCCCACAACGTGGGTCAGTATATTGCCTTATACTGGCGAGCAGAACCAGCCCACTCGCTTGAACCAATACTAAGTAGTTATGTGAGCAAATATTATTAAGAGTGATCTTTCTATTTGAGCCTAGCATCAGTTTACAGTTCATGTAAGGAGCAACAGTAAATCATGGGCAACATGTATTCTCACAATTCACTTCTATAGCAACAGTTTAGCATGTATGTTATGATTAAGCAATGTTCATAGCAAGGCATCATTAATGCAGTATTATATTTAACATGTTAAGCAGTAAAGATTGAATTCAACATTTATGATAAGCATATCACATTTAAGTAATTTTTTACCGATAGCCAACTTCCTCGTACCAACATCAAATATAGGTTATATGATATACTTACTCTATCTGCACAAAATATTCATTAGCTTGCATCCTTACAACATGATCACTGGTGTTAATTCACCATTTAGGAGTTGCCATATAGGAATTCGTAGAGTATATGGTGTACCATTTAGAGTAAGTAGCTAGCCTCAAAGAATGTCCCGATACCACGTACCCTTAAAGTACATTTACATTTCCCCTAGGTCGGATCGGCCCCAGCGCCCCAGGAATACCATCCGAGGAAACAGTCACCCCTTATGGACAAGTTATCCATGACCATGCGAATGCGTGTCCGACTTGATCGTGAACATAATCGCATAGTAAAATATTAAAAGTAAGTAAAAGCATATACACTATCATATCATTCATCTCGTTCCAAGCCGTATTTAATGACTTATCATATTAATCATAACCATCATTCCATTTGGTGATCTCATCGATCTCTAGCCTCATCATTTCATATCACATCAATTCATCACATTGTAACATTATTACAGCATTCAATTCTCAAAGGGACATACAACATTTCAGTCATTTTATAGGGGCATTTATCATTCATTTCCTTGTGTCAATAGCATAGCCAGTTCATTTCTCATGTATCATTCACATAACATTGTATTATTTAGTGTCTCGTTCATTTTAGCAGCATTAAACATGAGCAACAATATTATCAATTTATTTGCAGGCATCAATTCATATTAGCAGTTCAATGTTCAATTGTTTATCATTCAGCAGTATTCAATATTAGCATCTAAACTATTTCAGCAACTAAAGCATGGGACATTTAGGGACATACATTAGCAATACAATATTTCATTTTATTAAGCATAAAGGAGTAGGGGATAAGGGACAGTTCCACTCAGTTGCATAAAAGGATCTTCATGTTCCAATCACATATATGCTCAACGGGTCCTCTAGAGATTGATTGACACAAAGCACGACATTTTTCACTTAACATAGCTCCACTAACGATACATGTTCCATAACTTATCCCAATCCGGCCAGCTAAGAAGATTACATCAGTCTCAAATCTCTTAATTTTCAACACACGTCACGGTCTGACATTCTGATCGCATCCAACAAGCCAACCAAATACCTTAAGCGGACCAGGGCATTACATAATATACCACTCAGAAAAAGTTTCATCCTCAAACTTAATAGAACAACTCATTCTACTAATTCACTTGGTGTAACGCCCAGTCCCAATATACGTAGGACTAGGAATACGTGCATGCCAGTTGTATGTATAAGGAGACTACTCTAATATATGGAATCTACGTATACACACATAAGCTGTAATAAAAGAGCTACAGCTCATAACAATATAACAAGGTCACAGGCAAGAACTATATCTCATCCACAATGACAAATAAGAGAAATAACAAACCAAATATCTCAACTGAATATAAAAGTGAAATGTATGTTGGGCAGGAACAAATCCACTACCAAACTACTGAAAGAAATCAACTAAAATAAATAAGAAAAAGAGTAGCAACTACATAAGTCCATCAACTGAGAAGAGAATCAAATAGGCACCGAAGGTGAGGCCTCCTCGACTGGAAATGAAGAGTCCAGTCCTGAACCGTACTCCTCGGGATACTGTTCGTCGTCTATACCTGGAGAGATCACTAGGTCCTTAGAGGGACGTAACAAGATACATAATATCATGCTAATATGAATTGTCAGAATAGATAAATAATATACAAAAAACTATCCTAGACACAAATATGCAAAGGGAATTCTAACCGTCTATTGTACAATTTAGAGGACAACTTTGATGTACATAGGTGGGATTTAGGCTATGTGTACGTAACTGTCATCCAGTCATCTGTATCCCGCCGTAACATCCAAAACGTCAGAGGTATCTGCAAATATATCTCGTCATAGTTCCATCCAAAGACTATGGTTTACCTGTTTGGCTTTCCATACGCACTAGTGACTGTCCACCCCCAAGATTTCCCATACTGACCAAGGCATATCCATAACCTGTCCAGTTTTGTAACTGCTTGAGTCTCTATACCCTAGTCATAGCAGTTACGATCATCTATCCATCAGACGACTTCTTACATAGAGATGGCCAGTCAATATGCAAGCCGTGCCCCTAGCAAAATATCTCAAACCGTGTAGTGTGAGTGTCATGGCCAATGGAGATATAAGGATATCCCACAATAAGAAGGTAGTCCGCTAAAACTAAGTCAATATGTATCAAATAAAATAAAATAACGAAAACGACAAATAGAGTCGCTTGGACCCAAGTATGGCTTGGACGCACAGTTTATAACAAATAAAACTAACAAATATGAAACAAAATATTTAAATACTAAAAATAAATAATATGACAGTAAATTAGCAAGGTATACTTGCCTGGTGGTTGTTGGGTGTTTTGACGACGTCCAGTAGAGGAAATCAACAAGTCAGAAGAGACTGCAAGTACAAAACTCCCGCAAACGTCCCCAGATGCTAAAATAAATATCACCAACATTTTTGGAATAAAAGAAATGTGCTTAAACGCCTACCCAAAAGTCCAATTCTGGACACAGGGGCAAAATCATAATTTTGGGTCAAAATAATATCCGTCGTTGGACCCGCTTTGCACCGAAATGCATGCCAAACTCTATAGCCTCTAAAGTTGTCAAAATATATGCCTACGAATTCAGTTTTCTGAGACAAACTCAACGGTATGTCCAATTTTGGATTTCGATGAGCCGTGCACAAAATTGCCCGTTAAATCGAATCGTGGGGCCCGTAAAACAGCGATCCTGTCAACGGTCTCAGAATCGGACCAAACTTGGCTCACAGGACCCGAAAAATATTTTGAGTCCAGTGGCATAAGTTTCGTCGTGATTTGACGAGTGTGCACAAAGTAATTGAGAAATTTTCTAAAAAGATCGATACGGCATTTTTCGACGTATACGGGTCGAATTCGCCGCGCACATGCAAACAATTTGAATTCCATCAAAGTCCACACGTCTGCAAAGTCGATACGCACCTTTCAATGCCCTTGGTTTGTGACGGAGTCGTTCGGTTTGTCGGAACGGACCCGGTTTCGGAGATTTTTTTAGTTTTAGAAAACTATTTTTTTCATCATTTTGGAACTAATTTAAAACAGAATGTACTAAGCTAAAAATAAAACTAAAAATAGGGTTTCGTAGCCGTATAGGTTGTCTAAAATCCTGTTCAAGTGGATTTTAAATTTGGTCAATTGTTTGACAGGAATTGGCCCTCAAAGTTGGAGTTTCGGGACAGTTTATATATTCAAAAAATCGAGGTTTTTTTTTATTTTTGGAACTCGATTTACGTCCAATATAAAGCAAACTAAAATAATCTATTTTTAGGGAAGCGAAGAGGGTCAATTTTTGAACATATCAGAGAAGAAATATCGAGAAAAGATCGAAAGATAGAGGAGAAATTGCACAGGGAAGATGGGTCCCTACTGCTGTGCACAACTCCTGTGTGCTGATGTTGCATAGTCGGCCCGGCGTGTCCGGTGGCAATCCGATGGCAGTAGCAGCGGTACAGGCGGTGGGGAGGTCGCCAAGGGTCGAGGGACGCCAGGGATCGATCCCAAGGAGTCTATGTGAAGGTTTTCTAATGATTTGATGAATTTTTGAGATATATACACAAGCTTTTTCAGGATTTATAATCCGAATTTAAATCAAATTTGCGCTGATTTTAAACATGATTTGAATCGATCTGGTGGAGAATAGGATTAGGAGTACGTAGAAAAAAAACTGGGTGTGATTTGATCAAGTTTCGATCGATTTCCATATCGATCAAACTCAAAATTTTCTATACTGATCGTTCAGATTCAAATTTGATCTCGCGAGAAATTGACTATATATATATATATATATATATATATATAAACCAAACCCTTCCACTTTATTCATAGAAGGCGCAAAATGCCGAAGCCTATACAAGAGAGACCTCCGAAAGGAGGGGAAGACAGAAGGAAAAGAAACTACACAACAAAACACGGTCGAGTTCCTCGAAACATCAAGAAAGCGTTAACGCCCAAAAAGCCTGGAGATCGTGGTTGCAAACCTTGCTAACTTTGTATACTTGACAAAAGGATTCGTGGATGAGCTGATCGGCCGAGAATTGATGGCCCTCGTATCTAGCTTTATTCATGTTCTTCCAAATGACCCACGTGATAGCGGCCGCGACGATCTGATGTCCGTGGGAAGCATTGCCCCATTGGACCAGGAGATCGTTAAAGCCCATTCCACACAATGGTTGACTGAATCTACTGGATAGGGTGTCCCAAGCCTTAGCTTCAAGATCTCCGTGACGAAGGATGTGCTCTTCCGTTTCCTGTTATCTCTCTCTGCAGTAGTAGCAAGATAAAGCCAAACTGAAGCCGATGTTGTTGAGGTTGTCGTCGGTGGGGAGTTTTCGTCTAATGGCCCTCCAAATGAGAAAAGACCATTTTTGGGAATGTAGTTGTGCCAGAAGAGACCTAAATTTGGGAAAGGAGTGCCTGTGCCGCGGGCTAGGTATCTGGCGGAGGCCGTTGAGAATGCGTCGTTGGTGGTGATAGACCAAAGCAGGCTGTCTGGAATATCTGAGATCTTCGTGGTGTGGAGTTGTGTCTCCATACCCGTACCAATCCAGTCATGTACCTTAGTCCAGTTCCAATCGCCCGCAATGTCCCAAAATCTTCCTGATCTTGTTGTGGACTGGGGCGGCCGATTGGCAGGAAAGAAGATCCTCTCCAGTCCATCGTTCAAAGAAAAGATAGAAATCGTCTGAGCCCAGCTGGAGGCGGATAACTGGATCGAACAAGCTACGACCATGCAGGATATGATGCCATGCTGCGGAAGATCGGCAGTTTGAGGTCGCGTTGGACAGGTGAGTGTGTTTAAAATATCTGGCCTTCATGAAGCGAGTCCAAAAAATTTTGTCAACCCGGAGTTTCTACCACTGCTTCATGGAGAAAGCGTCAACGATGTGTGCCAGCCGATCGAAACCAAGGCCGCCATCTTCCGTAGGTTTAGCCATGGTGTCCCAGCTGGCCCAATGGTCCTTGTCCTTGCCATCATTGTTTCCCCAGAAGAAGTTAGAGAAGAGGTGCTCGATGGTAGTTAACACTTTTTTGGGTGGGGAGCAAGCCGCCAGGGTGTAAACGGGAATGGATGTAAGGACATATTTGATCAAAATCATATTGCCCCCCTGGGGATAGCGTAGCATTGTGCCACCCTTCGAGTTTTTTTCTGATTTTACTCACCAGACTCTTGAAAATGCTCGTGGTGGACCCCCCGTACACCAATGGACAACCGAGGTAGGTGAACGGCGGGTAGGCGACGGGAAAAGATGTGATATTGGAGAGAGTGGCAGTGTGATCCCGCTTGGACTTATGGTGGACGTATATCACACTTTTGTTAGGGTTGACCTGTTGACCGGAACATGATATGTACCTTTACAGCATGTTGTGGATAGCTTGCACAGATTCGACGTCTCCGGATGAGAAGATGACAATATCGTCTACATAAGCAAGGTGGGTGATGATCGGACAGCCGCTAGTAGTGTGGAAGTAGTGAAAGTTCGGTGTTGTAGCCAACTTGTTCATGTTTCTGCTGAGGGCTTCCGCTGCAATGATGAAGATTGTGGACGATAGGGGGTCTCCTTGCCTGACGTCGCGACTGGCTTTGAAAAAACCTTCGGGTTGCCCATTGATCACCGTGGAGAACCAGGAATTGCTTATTGATGTCCAAACAATGTTGGTCCAAATTTTGGAGAAGCCAAAGGCCCTAAAGACCTAAATCATGTATTGCGATCGAGTCTGTCATAGGCCTTTTCTATATCCAGCTTAATAGCTATGTTCCCACCTCTAGCTGGAAGCTTCATGCACGTAACCAACTCATGGGCAAGCATGATATTATCCTGGATGTTCCTGTCCCGCACGAAGCCGCTCTGCTCTTCAGAAATAATTCTGGAGAAGAGATCAGTCATCCGAGTAGCGATAATATTGGATATGATTTTATTGGTAAAAGTGCAAAGGCTAATCGGTCGAAAGTCTTTTAATGTTTTCGGATTCTCCTGCTTGGGAATGAGGATCAGGTTAGCACATAAAATAGATCTAGGATACCTGGCGCCTTGAAAGAAGGCAATGGCCGCCTCGAGAAGATCAGCTTTGATAATGTCCCAGTATGTACGAAAGAAGTTTCCCGTAAACCCGTCCGGTCCAGGGGTGCTATGCTCGTTGAGGGCCCAAATTGCTTCATTGATCTCATGTTTGGTAGGGAGGGCTTCTAGTCTTGCGTTGTCGTTATCTTCGACGAGGTGTGGGATCTCCGCGAGGAGTTTTACGTCTCTGGTAATTGTGTCCTTGGCGAATAACCGGGAATAGAAGCTGGAAGCTGTCAATTGGATGCTCCGATGGTCCTTTAGGATGTTCCCATTATCGTCGGTTATCTGGTACATGGCAAGCTTCTGCCTGCGGCCCTTGACACAGGAGTAGAAGAATTTAGAGTTTTTGTCGCCCTCGCTGTCCCAAGTGAGTCTGGCTTTCTGTTTCCAAAATTCTGTTTCGATCCGCAGATGGAATTTAAGAAGGGCTCTGGTGAAGTTTAAAGCAGATCTGGCTTCAGGGGATCTGTTGGTCGCGTATATGGCTTCTGCTCTGGTCACATCGACTTCTGCTTCTCTTACCGCCTGGAAAATGTCCCTTTATGCTTGTTTACTCCAAGCCGTGAGGGCTTTCCTGGTGGCTTTGAGCTTGTCGGCTATACGAACGAGGGGGTCGAGGGAGTCAACGCTGCTCCTGGCGTCGCTAACGATGTTTCTGAAGTACGAATGTTCACTCCAGAAATTGAGGAAGCGAAAGTTCTTCCTCTTCTTGTTCAATTTTTTGCTGATCTTAATGAGTAGGGGAGAGTGGTCTGATTCGGTGGAGTTGAGGTGCAAGAGGTTGGTAATGATATCCAAATCGTTCCATGGAGAATTGACAAGGGCGCGGTCCAGGCGGGAGTATTGCCTGTGGGAGCCCTCTTGCATGTTGCACCAGGTGAAAGTGCTTCCGTTGGACTGGAGGGAGGATAGGTGGGCATTGAAGATGAAGGTGTTAAAGTCTAGCATAGCCGATGGAAGGGGGCCGGCCGCCAAATTTCTCTTCCCGACAAGTGACAACATTGAAGTCCACGACGCAGATCCAGGGTTTATTATTGGGGTTGAGCTGAAGCAGTTCTTCCCAGAGGTTTCTTCGTTTAGGAATATCGCAACTGTCGTGAACTACAGACAGAAGCGAGCGGGTCCTGAGAATATAGTTATCCACCCAACAAGTGAGGGACTGGACCGAGTCGTGGATCATATCCAAATTTACATCGTTGGAGAAGAGGATCCAAATGTCATGGTAGCTAGCTATCGCCTGATGAAATCCGAGCTGAAGCTTAATAGATTTAAGTTTGTTGGTGGGGATTTTGGGTTCGATGATCACCAAGATGTCAGTTTTGTGTGTTTTCTTGAGACTGATTAATCTTCTCAAGGTTGGTTTGTTAGCAAGACCTCTGACATTCCAGGATAGGATGTTAAGCATTGAGGTTACTTTTTTGTAGGAGTTTGTTGAGCTTCGTGATCGACCTGGTGGTCCGACCAGCTGTCTCCTTACTTAAGTCTATGAGTTGAGTTTTGGGTTTGGGTGAGGGCTTTCCGGTTCTCTTGCTGGCGATTAAAATGGCCTCCTCCGAGGTGAGAGTGTGGGTCTCTCCCGCCGTATCAATCGAGACACTCAGGGTGCTGCCGGTGGAGAGGATACCGGCGTCAAGAACTTGTTGAGCTCTATCGACCGATGCTTGACCCAGGATGGTTAAGGAGTCCGCTCTGAAGCTATTTTCCAGGATAACCTGTTCCAGGTTGGTTAAGGGGTCTGTGCTGATATTGTCTACCGGACTGGATGTAGGGGGAGTGATTGGGAAGTAGGCAATCGTCGCGAGTTGGAGGTTCTCTTCTGTGAACGGGGTTGTGGTTGTCTCTTCTAGGGCGGTAACTGCTACGCCACTACAGACGGGTTCAACTTGGATGTCTCCTTTGGATAGGGGTTTGCCATCTTGGACCTCTTCCTCTGAAGTTAAGGCAAGGCTATCATATTTGTTGGTTAGGAAGATGGCTAAGGGGTTGGATTGGTCGACTGTTTGGACTAGAGGGGTCTTAACCTGGGGTTCGTTGTAGTCGGGGCTGCCTTCGAATCTGATGTGGGAGTTGAGTTGAGAGGGTGGCGACGATTGGTAGGGTTTGTTGGTCGCTTTATCCGGGGCCGACTTATGACCGCCTCTCCTCTTGAGCTCTGAGTGAGCATGATAGCAGTGCTTTAAGGAATGACCGCGAATACGGCAATGCTTATAATAGATGATATTGTTGTCGTAGATGATTCGTTACGAGAGGATCTTGTTGTCAAGAGATATTTGGATGTGGTCTGGCAGGTCTTTCGAGATGTCTAGTTCCATGCAAATCTTGGCGTAGTTTCCTTTGGAGAGGTTATGAGTTTCTGCCGCCAACGCCACGAACGTTCCAAAGGGGCTGGCTATCATTTTTAACGCTACGGGGGCGAACAAATGAGGGGAAAGTTCGGGAAGGTGACCCATGCGGAGATGATCGCCGAGTCTTCATGAGGATTGAAGTCTGGGGTCCATATAATGATTTTTATGGATAGGCCATCAATCTTACCTGTGCCTCTGGCCCACACATTAGTGTGGTCGCTATGCGACGAGAGGTGGAGGAAAAGGTGCCTTGGATCCATGGGGCGACTTGGTACTCAGACTTGAGGCCCCATCTTGCAATCACTTCCTGGACACTGGACAGCTCGGGCATCCGCTCGAGAACTTGAGGACTAAGGTGAAGGGTAATGAAGCGGCGAGGGACGAGATCTCAGAAGAGGAGAAAGGCACTATGATTCCTGGTGCTTCAAATCCAGGCGCTTCTGGGGAACGCGCGAATACGATCTCTGGCAGCTCAATGGCGGGTAAATCTAGGATTTTCTTGAAAGAATGGTCGGGGCGGAGCTTATCGGCATAGGACGTAGCAGGGGGATGGGGGGCAGGGAGGATAGGGAAGGGTAGGAGGGGGGAGTGGAGAGGATGGGGGGCAGGGGGAGGGCAGATGGTCGAGGGGATGGGGTAATGAGAGAGGGTAAGGAGGCTGGATCGGAGGGAGGAGGAGGAGAGTTGGGGAGTGAAGGGGGTGAAAGGCTGGGACCCGGAGGGCGGCGGGGGGGCGAAAGCAAGTGCGCCATGGCAAGTAGGTCGTTTGGGAAGGAACGGGGCGCCGCTGGAGGAGAAGGGGGCCGGGTGGAAGCATGAGAGGTCGTATGAGGATCTGAAGAGGCCGCATGGGGATCCGAACGAACCGAAGGGGCCGCGAGGGAGGATACCGCAAGAGAAGCAGCAAGAGGATCTGAGGAGGCTGCAAGAGAAGAGGCCGCATGTGAGGAGGTGGTCGCATGAGAGGAGGCTGTATAGGAGGAAGTGGTCGCATGGGAGGAGGTGGCCGTATGGGAGGAGTTGGCCACATAAGAGGAGGCCGCATGGGAGGATATGGCTGCATGGGAGAAGGTGGCTGCATGAGAGGAGGTCGCATGGGAGGAGGTGGCCACATGACAGGAGGCCACATGGGAGGAGGTGGCTGTAGAAGCATGGATATTGCTTTTAGTCCCATATCGGAAAGGAGAAGAAGAAAGGGGCTCATTCCATTCTATATATAGAGCCCCCTAGCCTCCTTTGAAAAGGGCACCAAAAATTAAAAAAAAAGAAGAAAAGAATCACTCGACGGAATCACTCGCTGTCAAAGCGAGGATGAGTTTGGTTCTGAGTACTATGCACCTTCACGGGCTAGTATGAAGAAATCCAAGGCGGTACGGACCATGCGCTTCAAACGTGCTATGCCAACAGTAAACCAGAGATGCGCGCTCAAAATCATGCACGCTACCGATAGTAAACTGTACAGAATCGACTCGGGTGCGTTTGCACCAGATATGAGCTGACTCTTAAAGTCCCCCTTCCCCTTGGGTGCAATTCTTGCGGTTAAACCAAGTCGGGGTGGAATTTCTTGCGGGCCAGACACCATGCGGCCCATTGAGAATGTCGAAGCTTCCAACTTGGTCTCTTCCTACTATGCACCTTCGGGTGCTAAGTCGAAGAAGTCAGGGCAGTGCGGGCCCAACAAGCCCAGTCAACTGTCCAAGCTACTGACCGTCAGAGGGCACCATTAACTGTTATACGGGCTCCTGATGGAAATTTGTACATAACCACCCGCGTCCAGTCCCCCAGGGCTAACGGACAGGGTGGGTCTCAAAAGTCTCCCTACAACGATCGAGCGTCGTGCTTTACTAGCCGGTGATCAGGAAGCAAATATGATGGTCCCAAAAGTCTTCCTATAATGATCGAGAGCAAGTGATTTTACTAGTCTCAGATCAGGGAGCAAATATGATACCCACGCACCCGGGCCCACAAAACGGATGCAAAGGTAGATCAATCTGCTCTCGACTTGCGAGAGGTGGTCATTCACAAACACAAGGAGAGAGAAGCAACCTTGATACATGAGGAACCCTTTCCAGGACATCACTGCACCCAAGCCGCAATCAACTACTGCTGCCACAAGACAGTGGCTCCACCACCAAGGTAGTTTGTGTTTATGCGGATCATCACCCCATGCGGCCAGGTTGACTCGAACCACAGAAGCAAGGATCTCGAAGATCCTATGTGGCCAGGTTGACTCGAGCCACAGAAGCAAGGCTCTCGAAGAACCCATGCGACCAAGTGAAATCGAGCCGCAGAAGCAAGGCTCTTTGAGACCCCATGCGGCCAAGTGGACTTGAGCCGCAGGAGGAAGACTCTTCAGACTTCATGCGGCCAAGATGATCCGAGCCACAGAAGGAAGCCTCTTGAAGACCTCATGCGGCCAAGCCAATTTGAGCTGCAGAAGGAAGAGTTACTTATGCGGCCAGGCTGACTAGCCCTTCTGATAAAGCTGACGAACTTTGTCAAAATTGACAAAACTGATAGCTCTGACAGCTCTGACACTCTGACAAAAAGAAGATAAGACGTGATCAGACAAAATATCATGTCACCAGACTGGACATAGTCATGCGGCCAGAAGGACTGCGACCCGAGCCGTATAAACCTTATGCGGCTCAATCTATGTGCTTCATGCGGCCAAGGGTGACTGCAACCTGAGCCATATGAACTTTATGCGGCCCAGAATATAGAATCTATACGGCTCAAAAAGCCCCAAGCTACATGAGGACTAAGGGAGACTGCCGCATGAGTCTTATACGGCCCAGCATGGCTGAACACTGAAAGGCCTATGCGGCTGAAAATGACTCAAACTGACTGATCCTATCTTATGATAGGACACGTGGCAGGCTGACCAAGTCTCAACCACCCAAATTTTTTGCAACAAAATCTTAACAAGTCAACAGCTGGCAGCCAAGGAGCGGATCTTTGTGTGCTGCTGTAGCCACGTGGCCACGCGACCATCCATGCGGCTCAAGATATCTATCACTATAAATAGCAGGGTACAACACCCATGTAAAAGGCTGGCAACCTACGAAGGGCAATTTCTTCAAGAGCAAGGAACGCGTCAGATAGTCCAAGGAGTAAGGCAGAGTTGCTATACTTTCTCGAGCCTCTAACGTCACCCCCAGAATCAAAACTAAACAATTGTACTTATATTATTTCCTAGGATTTCTTTCTAGGCTTTCTCTTGTACAAGCGAGTTTGCAATCAAGTTCAATTCATTTGTAATTTGTTGTGCTTGATATTTAATGGCAAACACGATGGCGACTCTGTTGGGGACATCCTTCTCTTCTGTTGAGAAGTTGGTGACGTAATCTGACGCGTCCAAGCTCGGCTCCACGCAGCAAATGCTCGTGGTTCGATTTGACCAACGAGCATTCAAAGAAATGCTCTCTGAAGGGAGCGTCAGCCCATCGTAGAAGCGAGCCAACCCAAAGAGAGCCCGCAGGATATCGAAGCACAAAACTATTTCCCCCGACCAGGTTCTCGAAGAAGCTCCTTCTGCGGCCCAAGATGGTGATCAAGACTCTCCTGCGGCCTTGCTTCTGACCGCAAAGAACCCCTGTCACGCCCCAGAACCAGAATACTGGCAAGTAGGGACGGACCAGGCCAGCTACGTATACCAAAGTACTCCAGTACTCCGAAACAACGTATAAGCTGTATAGATGGGGGTTACTACTACAAACCAACAGTCAATCCTAGGTCACATAATCCTAGATATCTCAGTCTCAGACAAGAAGTAAAGTACAAGAATATGATCATCATGCATATAAGACAGTAAAGCGTCCCAAACTATAATATATAGATGATCATGAAGCTAGTAATACAAAATGAAGAACTAGCAAGACTAAGTAATACATGATCAGCTCTAGCTGCAGTCTAGAAATATAACATCATGTCTAAGCCCGTAGGCCAAATGTCAAGTCCAAAACACGATCTAAACACGTGCTCGGTGGCTAAACGCCTCAAAAGAATATGTACAGAAGAGAGTGGGTAAGAGAAAGAACACCCACTCAAGTCCCCTGGTGCTCCGGGTGGTCACCATCGAGAGGAAGGTCCGAAAGATCCTCGGGCTCCTCAACTAGATCTGGTCAATGCAAAACCAGTGGGGTCAGAACCCCAATAGCAAGTACCACAAAGGAAGCCAAACTTATGAACTAAAACCAGCATGCAATTCATAACATTTCTAAGATAAGCAGTAAACGAGACTAGAATAGTAAATTGGTACCACAGTATTTACGAAAGGAAACTAGAACATGTAAGTAGGATAACAAGTGAATAAATAGAATAAACTGGACATGTGAGCATATGGTGAAGCCGAGCATGTAGTAGGAAGAATAGCATGTAAGGAAAGACAGGAAGCTAAGTACTACAATAAGATAAACTGAAGCAAGACTAGACTAGACAAGAATGGACTCCATCCATCAATCACGGCCAAGCAATGAGTACGGCTTGATACTTTAGCTAACTAGGGTTGTCATATTCCTAGTTACTGACACATGCAAGTTTGAGAAATCTAAGTCCAGTTACCCGCCTGCTACTACCTGAATGATCCGAGCAAAAAGAAAAAAAGTATAGCAGACACACTGCAGTAAGATACATGTGTCCTAAAGAGGTGCCCCACTCGACGGTGTGCTGGAAGAGTGCTCATCATGACAGATAGCTCCAAATCCCAAGTATATATATATAGGGCCAAGATCAAAGGGCAACAGGTAACCGGGAAAGTCTCCAATGATCTAGGTAATCAAGCTAGTAGTTTAGTCCTTAACATTTTCTTGTTGGATTCTAGGTGTGGCAATCCGAAGAATCCATCCTAGACATGAGACATGCAAGACTGACAAGCAAGATTGTGCACTACAACAAGCCACAACAAGACATGACAATATCAAGACAAGAGTGCGCTACTACGAGCCACTATCAAGGAGCTAGACATGTACTAGAATCAAGAGTGCGCCATGACAGGCCACTATCATGTAAGCAAGAAAAGATATGTTCAAGAGTGCACCACGACGGATCACTATCAAGTAAGCAAGAAGGCATGGCAATAATTATCATAGCTTGTAAGAAAGAATCTATCCAAAGACATATCATGGTAGGTGGAGAAGAATAATCAAGGCTAAGTACATTTCATAAAATGGTTGAACATGTGCTAGTATCAAGTCTATAGGTTGTACAATCATTATCTAACTGAGCAAGATCATGTTATCATGTTAAGAAATCATTACAGTCGAAGAAAATATCAAAAACGGACAAAAACGGGCCAAAACGGGCAAAACCAGACAAAACAGCATAAAACGACATACCGGCGGTACACTGCGGCATACCGGCGGTATACCGGACTAAAGACAGTAAGTTTCTGGTGCCAAAAATGGCATACCGGCGGTATACTGCGGCATACCGGCGGTATACCGGTTTTTCAAACAGCAACGAAATTCAGAAAATTTCCAAAACTTGTTTCGGCCATAAAATCTTCATTTTAAATCGAAATTCGGACTTTCAAAAGTCAAAATTGCATAGAATTGAATTTCCTACAACATGGAACTATTAGATTTCACAAATTCAAAGATTTGATAGATCAATATCTCAAAATACTCTAAAACAGGGGTTCTCGGAACACCGAAACGAGTTCCGATTGCCACCAAACTCAAAATCTATGTATACTAGCTAGGTAAGGACCTCATACATATATATATGACCAAGATCCATGATGGTAACACTAGTATCACTCTTGATACCAAGTTTTTCTACTAAGTCACTATTGGATTTTAACAGAAAATCAAATCTTGTTTAAATGAATTTTTGGAAACATGCACATATACGAGAATCATCAGGAAAACACATTTAACAAAATGAGTTTAGGAAAATTCTAAGCATTTAACACCAAAGAAAACAAAAATGACAATAGATTACTATTGTTCAAGAATTTGGCAAGATATACTTGCCTAGGTTAAGCTCCAAGCCTAATCTTCTACTCCACCACCAAGAGGGGCACGAAACCACACTCTAGACCTCGAGGTCAAGCTCTTGGCAAGCTCCAAGGAAAGAGAAAGGAAGAAGTAATGAAGAGAGTGTGAAGAGAATGAAAAGAGAGAGGAGAGAGAAAGTGAAGTGGTTTATATATAAGGGGGAAATTAATCTTAGCCGTTGGATCGTGATCCGTGTGAAAATCTAGGTCAATCATGGCCATTCAAACAAAACCAATTGTCCATTGGATAATAGAGTGCATCTACACTATTCACAAAAATATCCAAGCACTATTCACGAAAATATCTAAATACTATTTACGAAAATATTCGAAACACTATTCATGAAAATATCAAAAACCGAAAATATCTAAAGTGTAGAAAACATGTCCGGGCGGTATGCCGTCGGTATACTCCGGTATACCGGCGGTATGCCGATCAAGAAGAAAACCTATAGTTTTGAGAAAATTTAAAGTATTCCGGAAACCATAAAAATATAAAATACGCTGCAAAATACGTATCCGTATATAAATACCGATACTGTGAGACGAGTCTCACAACTCTCCCCTCCTTAAAAAAAATTTGTCCTCGGAATTTCCTAAAGGTAATCAAAAGCAAGCAAGAAATCCAAGAAAACATGCTATCAGGATCAAGATGGAAAAACTCATAAAACATGAAATCCAGCTAGAGTAATGTACAAGAATGTGAAAGCAATTTAAACATACGTAAGCAACAACATCATGTATTCCTACAATCATACTAAAAAGGTAGAACATAGATATACGAAATAAGTATACCTCACGAGCCAAACAGATACGGGTAACGAGCTCGGATATCATCCTCGCGCTCCCAAGTCGACTCGCCCGGTGAGTGATGATCCCAGGAAACACAAACTAATCGGATAGTCCGGTTCTTGAGAATCTTCTCCCTCCGGTCCAAAATGGATATGGGCCTCTCCTCATACGATAGGTCGGTACCAACGACCAGCTCAGAATAATCTAGGATATGGCTCGAATCCGGAACATATCGACGTAGCTGAGATACGTGAAACACGTCATGTACCTCACGCAACGACGGTGGAAGAGCAAGGCGATAAGATACATCCCCTACTCGCTCGAGAATATCGAACGGCCTAATAAATCTAGGACTAAGCTTTTCCCGTACGCCAAACCTGATGACACCACGGGTAGGCAAAATCCGAAGAAATACGTGATCGCCGACAGAGAACTCAAGATGGCGTTGATGTTGATCTGTCCAATGACGCTGTCGATCCTAAGCTACTCTGAGATGCTCTCTGACCTGCCTGACTACTCCAACTGACTGAGCAATCATCTCTGGTCCAAGCAGCTGCCTCTCTCCAATGTTATCCCAAGCTAGGGGTGACCTACATCTCCTACCATACAAAGCTTCGAAAGGAGCCATCTGAATGCTCGCCTGGAAGCTATTGTTGTAAGAGAACTCCACCAAATGCAAGTGATCCTCCCAAGAACCACTGAAGTCAAGAATGCATGATCGAAGCATATCCTCCAAGGTCTGGATCATACGCTCCGACTGACCATCTGTCTGAGGATGGTATGCTGAACTGAAACTCAAACGGGTACCCAGACTCTGCTGAAGACTCTGCCAGAAATGAGAAGTGAATCTGGAATCCCGATCTGAGACTATGCTAACTGGCACCCCATGCAATCTGACAATCTGTCTCATGTACAAGTCGGCCAACTGCTCTGTAGACTGACCAACCCTGAAAGGTAGGAAGTGGGCAACCTTCGTGAGTCGATCCACTAAAACCCAAATGGCATCTCTACCAGTCGGGGTTCTAGGAAGACCAGTCACGAAGTCCATGGTAATATGATCCCACTTCCACTCCGGAATCGGTAAAGACTGAAGAAGTCCGGCTGGTCTCTGGTGCTCAGCCTTGACCTGCTGGCAAACTAAGCATCGAGAGACAAACCGAGCTATCTTCCTCTTCATACCATTCCACCAAAAATGCTGACGAATATCTCGGTACATCTTCGTCCCTCCAGGATGAACAGAGTACTGAGAACTGTGGGCCTCCGACATAATCTCCTGTCGAATATCTCTACTCGGCACATAAAGACGACTCCCAAATCGGAGTGTCCCATCCTCATGGATGCACAACTCTGCTCTGCGCCCTGCCACACACTCTGCTCTGAGCTGCTGAAGCTTGGCATCCCCTGACTGAGCTGCTCTGATCCTATCCACAATGGTAGACTGAACCTGCAAGCCTGCCATCATAGCTGCCTCGCCAGGTAGCACTACCTCAATGCCCATCTCCTAAAGATCCTCCAGAATGTGACGCTGCTCCGTCAAGAAATAGACCACGGGTCTCCTGCTCAAAGCGTCTACAACGACGTTTGCCTTCCCGGGATGATACTGAAGATCAACATCATAATCCTTCAGTAACTCAAGCCACCGCCTCTGCCGCATGTTCAGATCCTTCTGGGTGAACACATACCTCAAGCTCTTATGGTCAGTAAAAATCTCCACTCGATCACCATACAGATAATGTCTCCAGAGCTTGAGGGCAAACACAACTGCGGCCAACTCAAGATCGTACGTCGGATAGATCTTCTCATGGTCCCGAAGCTGCCGAGACGCATAAGCTATCACTCGACTGTGCTGCATAAGAACACAACCAAGTCCCCGGCCTGACGCATCATAATACACCGTGAACCCACCTGGTCTGACGGGTAATGTCAGAATAGGAGCTGAAATCAAACTCTGCTTGAGGTTCTCAAAAGAAACCTGACAAGCATCTGACCACTCAAAGCACACATCCTTACACGTCAGCCGTGTCAAGGGTGCGGAGATCCTAGCAAAGTCTGCCACAAACTGTCTGTAGTAGCCTGCTAATCCCAGAAAGCTGCGTACATCTGAAGCTGTACGAGGTACTGGCCAACTCTCGATAGCCTCAACCTTTTTGGGGTCCACCTCAACACCACCTCCGACAATAATATGACCCAAGAAAGAGACTCGATCGAGCCATAAATCGCACTTGCTGAACTTCGCGTAAAGCTGATGGTCCCGAAGAATCTGAAGAACCACGCGAAGATGCTGCTCGTGCTCTGCCTCAGTCCGACTATAGACCAAGATATCATCAATAAACACTATCACAAACTAGTCTAAGTAGGGCATGAAGATGCGATTCATGAGATCCATGAAGATCGTTGGCGCATTGGTTGCTCCGAAAGGCATAACAAGGAACTCCCAATGGCCATATCGAGATCTAAACGTCGTCTTGGGTATATCCTGCTCTCTGACTCTGATCTGATAGTACCCAGACCGTAAATCGATCTTCGAAAACACAGCCGCTCTACTAAGCTGGTCGAACAAGTTATCTATCCTGGGCAAGGGATACTTGTTCTTCATGGTCACCGCGTTAAGCTGACGATAGTCAACGACCATACGCGATGAACCATCCTTCTTCTTCACAAGAAGGGCTGGAGCTCCCCAAGGCGATCCATTAGGACGAATGAATCCCTTGGTCCTAAGCTCCTCAATAGACTGATACAACACCAACAACTCTGAAGGAGACATCCTGTAGACTCTCGCTGACACTGGCTCTGCTCCCGGAACCAAATCAATATAATACTCAATCTTCCGAACTGGAGGCATACCCGGAAGCTCCTCGGGAAACACACCGGAAAACTTGCAAACTACTCTGGGCAACTGAACCTCCTCGGCTACTGCCTTCCACATGACCGCTGGTGAAGACTCCACCTCGCCTCTAGAGAATGAGAACTCCTCCTCATTCGGAACACGAAAGATAACCTTGCCGGCATGGCAATCTATCGAAGCGTGTCGAGCACTCAACCAATCCATACCTAGGACGACATCATAATCGCCCATAGGAAACTCTATCAGCCTAGCGGGAAACTCTCTCCCACATTCTATGACTCTACACGAGGCATAGACTCGGTCTACTCCTACTAGACCGTTACCAGTAAGTATATTCATCCTTACAGGTAAAGATTCTGGCTCTACACCAATATGTGTCGCAAATCGTGCAGATATAAACGAATGTGAAGCACCAGAATCAAATAAAGCTGAAGCTGAATGAGAGTGAACAAGAATGGTACCTGCGACCACCTCCCCTGCTGCTAGCGCCTCCTCCATAGAAAGCGTAAAAGCCTGACCCTGAACTCTGGTCGCTGGACCCCTCTGCCTCTGAGCCTAAGCCTGAGCCTGAGCATACTGCTGAGGCCTCTGCTGGAACTGCTGAGACTGCGTCGATAATGGCCTCTGGACCTGCTGCTGCTGAACCGGCGCTGGTGCTCTAATCTGCTGAACTGCTGGCTGGAAGGATGCTGATCCAGCCAAACTCCTCCTGGGACAAGCACCTATCCTGTGGTCCGGTGCTCCACAGGCTAGGCACAAGCCCTGTGCCTTACGACACTCTGATAAGACATGTCCTCCCTTCCCGCAATAGGAACAAGCAACTGAAGAAGACTGCCTCTGCTGCTGAGGACGCGGCTGAGACGACTGCTGAAAGGAAGCCGCCGGAACCGGTCCCCTCGGAGATCCAATCGTCAAAGCTCGGACTGCTGGAGCTGGTGTTGACGACTGGAAAGAAGATCCCCTCTGAATGTGAGGCCTCTTCTGACCTCCGACTCTATCAACGATCCTCTGCGAGGTGTACTCATGCCTCCTCGCTGCCCTCATCACTGCATCAAAAGTCTGGAACTCATGCTGCTCAACTGCCAGTATGATCTCCAGATGAATCCCCTGCTGGAACCTCCTCGCCCGGTCCAACTCGGTCGCCACTAAAGAAGGGGCAAACCGACTGAGCCGGCTAAACTCTGACGCATAGCCGTCGACGGTCCTGCTCATCTGTCGCAAGCCAATGAACCTCTGCTGCAGATCATAACGCGACACCGCATCAAAATAATGAGTCTGAAACCTTTCGCTAAAATCGGCCCAGGCTACTGGTGCCCTGAGAGATACCTCCTGAGCCGCCCACCAGTCGCGGGCCAAATCCAAGAGCTGCAACCTGACAACTGCCACACGCTCCCTAGCCGGAATCCCTGCCGCCTCCAGAATGGCCTCAGTATCCTGAAGCCACGCATCAGACGCAATAGCATCCTCTGTACCATAGAAGTACGGGGGATGAAGACGCCTGAAGCTGCTCGCAGAATTGTAGACCTGAGCACCACCTCTGTCCAAAGCCGTCTGGACAGAATGGGTGAGAACATCACTCTGACGTTGGTACGACGCCATGAAATCTCTCAGAACATCCACCAGTGCATGAACAACACCCTCTGGCTGCTCTGGCTGAACTGGTACTGCTGGCTGAACAGGAGGAAATGGCGACTCTGTCCTTCGGTCAACTCTAGACTCTGCTCCCGAATGCTGAGGATGCTCCTCCTAAACTGGCGAAACTAAGGGATGCTGATCTGCCATCGGCAAATCTCGTACAGGCCGATCAGAAGGACCAGGAATGGTGCCCCTGAAAGTTTAAGGACACAAGGATTAGGTCGAAGGAACAGAAAAGATCAACGATCAAAGCAGATATCAGGTCAAAGATCAGAGGTAAAGAGTAATATTGAGGATATCAATAGAGAAGAATTTATGACTGAGATAACTACAAGCAACCCCCACATATCTGATAAATTAGACCTGCATGGGCCACCACTAAAACCTATGTCACGCCCCAGAACCAGAATACTGGCAAGTAGGGACGGACCAGGCCAGCTACGTATACCAAAGTACTCCAGTACTCCGAAACAACGTATAAGCTGTATAGATGGGGGTTACTACTACAAACCAACAGTCAATCCTAGGTCACATAATCCTAGATATCTCAGTCTCAGACAAGAAGTAAAGTACAAGAATATGATCATCATGCATATAAGACAGTAAAGCGTCCCAAACTATAATATATAGATGATCATGAAGCTAGTAATACAAAATGAAGAACTAGCAAGACTAAGTAATACATGATCAGCTCTAGCTGCAGTCTAGAAATATAACATCATGTCTAAGCCCGTAGGCCAAATGTCAAGTCCAAAATACGAGCTAAACACGTGCTCGGTGGCTAAACGCCTCAAAAGAATATGTACAGAAGAGAGTGGGTAAGAGAAAGAACACCCACTCAAGTCCCCTGGTGCTTCGGGTGGTCACCATCGAGAGGAAGGTCCGGAAGATCCTCGGGCTCCTCAACTAGATCTGGTCAATGCAAAACCAGTGGGGTCAGAACCCCAATAGCAAGTACCACAAAGGAAGCCAAACTTATGAACTAAAACCAGCATGCAATTCATAACATTTCTAAGATAAGCAGTAAACGAGACTAGAATAGTAAATTGGTACCACAGTGTTTACGAAAGGAAACTAGAACATGTAAGTAGGATAACAAGTGAATAAATAGAATAAACTGGACATGTGAGCATATGGTGAAGCCGAGCATGTAGTAGAAAGAATAGCATGTAAGGAAAGACAGGAAGCTAAGTACTACAATAAGATAAACTGAAGCAAGACTAGACTAGACAAGAATGGACTCCATCCATCAATCACGGCCAAGCAATGAGTACGGCTTGATACTTTAGCTAACTAGGGTTGTCACATTTCTGGTTACTAACACATGCAAGTTTGAGAAATCCAAGTCCAGTTACCCGCCTGCTACTACCTGAATGATCCGAGCAAAAAGAAAAAAAGTATAGCAGACACACTGCAGTAAGATACATGTGTCCTAAAGAGGTGCCCCACTCGACGGTGTGCTGGAAGAGTGCTCATCATGACAGATAGCTCCAAATCCCAAGTATATATATATATATAGGGCCAAGATCAAAGGGCAACAGGTAACCGGAAAAGTCTCCAATGATCTAGGTAATCAAGCTAGTAGTTTAGTCCTTAACATTTTTTTGTTGGATTCTAGGTGTGGCAATCCGTAGAATCCATCCTAGACATGAGACATGCAAGACTGGACAAGACAAGCAAGATTGTGCACTACAACAAGCCACAACAAGACATGACAATATCAAGACAAGAGTGTGCTACTACGAGCCACTATCAAGGAGCTAGACATGTACTAAAATCAAGAGTGCGCCATGACAGGCCACTATCATGTAAGCAAGAAAAGATATGTTCAAGAGTGCACCACGACGGATCACTATCAAGTAAGCAAGAAGGCATGGCAACAATTATCATAGCTTGTAAGAAAGAATCTATCCAAAGACATATCATGGTAGGTGGAGAAGAATAATCAAGGCTAAGTACATTTCATAAAATGGTTGAACATGTGCTAGTATCAAGTCTATATAGGTTGTACAATCATTATCTAACTGAGCAAGATCATGTTATCATGTTAAGAAATCATTACAGTCGAAGAAAATATCAAAAACGGACAAAAACGGGCCAAAACGGGCAAAACCGGACAAAAACAGCATAAAACAGCATACCGGCGGTATACTGCGGCATACCGGCGGTATACCGGACTAAAGACAGTAAGTTTCTGGTGCCAAAAACGGCATACCGGCGGTATACTGCGGCATACCGGCGGTATACCGGTTTTTCAAACAGCAACGAAATTCAGAAAATTTCCAAAACTTGTTTCGGCCATAAAATCTTCATTTTAAATCGAAATTCGGACTTTCAAAAGTCAAAATTACATAGAATTGAATTTTCTACAACATGGAACTATTATATTTCACAAATTCAAAGATTTGATAGATCAATATCTCAAAATACTCCAAAACAGGGGTTCTCGGAACACCGAAACGAGTCCCGATTGCCACCAAACTCAAAATCCATGTATACTAGCTAGGTAAGGACCTCATACATGTATATGTGACCAAGATCCATGATGGTAACACTAGTATCACTCTTGATACCAAGTTTTTCTACTAAGTCACTATTGGATTTTAACAGAAAATCAAATCTTGTTTAAATAAATTTTTGGAAACATGCACATATACGAGAATCATCAGGAAAACACATTTAACAAAATGAGTTTAGGAAAATTCTAAGCATTTAACACCAAGGAAAACAAAAATGATAATAGATTACTATTGTTCAAGAATTTGGCAAGATGTACTTGCCTAGGTTAAGCTCCAAGCCTAATCTTCTACTCCACCACCAAGAGGGGCACGAAACCACACTCTAGACCTCGAGGTCAAGCTCTTGGCAAGCTCCAAGGGAAGAGAAAGGAAGAAGGAATGAAGAGAGTGTGAAGAGAATGAAAAGAGAGAGGAGAGAGAAAGTGAAGTGGTTTATATATAAGGGGGGAATTAATCTTAGCCGTTGGATCGTGATCCGTGTGAAAATCTAGGTCAATCATAGCCATTCAAACAAAACCAATTGTCCATTGGATAATAGAGTGCATCTACACTATTCACGAAAATATCCAAGCACTATTTACGAAAATATCTAAACACTATTCACGAAAATATCCGAAACACTATTCATGAAAATATTAAAAACCGAAAATATCTAAAGTGTAGAAAACATGTCCGGGCGGTATGCCGTCGGTATACTCCGGTATACCGGCGGTATGCCGATCAAGAAGAAAACCTATAGTTTTGAGAAAATTTAAAGTATTCCGAAAACCATGAAAATATGAAATACGCTACAAAATACGTATCCGTATATAAATACCGATACTGTGAGACGAGTCTCACAACCCCACTGTCCCTAAATCCAGGAAAGGAAAATACTACGATGCTGAGTTTTTGGAGGCATAAGGGAAATCAATACGGACGAAGAAGATGCCGCATAAGAGAGATGGGCAGATGGCCCATGCGGCAGCCAACTCTAGCCGCAGACAGATGGCCCATACGGCAGCTAACTCTGGCCGCAAATAGATGGCCCAAGCGGTAGCCAACTCTGGTCGCAGGCAGATCGCCCATGCGGCAGCCAACTCTGGCCGCAGTCAGATCGCCCATGCGGCATCCAACTCTTGCCGCAGGCAGATGGCCCATACGACAGCCAATCCTGGCCATAGACAGAGTATCTCATGCGGCCCTATCAGAAGTTCTGTGTTCGATCGTCTCTCATGCGGGCCCGACTCCATACGGCCCATTGAGAATGTGGGATGCATTAATCTGGACTCTTTTTACTATGCACCTTCGGGTGCTAAGTCAAAGAAGTTTAGGGCAGTGCGGACCCAACTAGCCCAGTCAACTGTCCAAATTGCTGACCTTCAGCGGACACCATTAACTATTATACAGGCTCCTAATGGAATATTGTACAGAACCACCCGCGTCCAGTCCCCCAGGGCCAACGGACAGGGTGGGTCTCAAAAGTCTACCTCCAACGATCAAGAGCAAGTGCTTTTACAAGCCTCAGATCAGGGAGCAAATATGATACCTACGCACCCATGTGCTCGGGATACCCGAGTCCACAAATTGGATACAAAGGTAGATCAGCCTGCAATCGACTTGCGAGAGGTGATTACTCACAAACGCAAGGAGAAAGAAGCAACCTTAGCATGTGATGAGCCCCTCTCGGGACGTCGTTGCACCCAAGTCATCATCAACTGCTGCTGCGACAAGTCGGCAGCACCTGAAGATCGGCAGTCCGTTTTCTAACGACTGCAGCAGCCAACACCTTTCCAACAACAACTTGAGAAACAAGTACAAATCCTAGGAGACGAGGAATTTCCTTTCGCCTTCTGTAATTCAACCCGAAAGGTTCTTTCCGGCATGGAAGGGAATAAGACAGGCTCTTCCAGCCCGACAATCTCTGCCAGTATTACAAGGAAACTCTCGTCTGGAGGACTGCCACTGACAACCACAGGGCGTGTCTACCTAGGCACTCGATCCAAAAAGAAGCTTCCAACACCTGGGGGTGCATCCTTGACCTCCCTGGGGGTAAATGAGTCTGGGGGTAGCAATCTCCTCAAAGTATGCGACAACCCGGTGTTCCAAGAGCATACACAAGGATAGCAATCCACTAAAATTATACAACGGACGTGGACGTCCCGGAGGATGACCGGCTTCGCCAAGACGATGCGGCTTCCTTCACAGGGGGTAGCACCCCTTTCGAGTTCGAAGAGGAAGACATTTCGACATTTCCTGACGATTTCTCGGTACAAGGGTACGACACAGAGAGCACCTCTGCTACGATCCCTTCCACGTCTACCCACAAGCGGACAGTCTTTATGGCCGATGATGATCATGAAGCACCTATTGACCGACAACGTCTAGAAGTACTTGAAGCCATGCTCCTGTCCTTGGTCAAGTCAGTAGACGAAATCAAAGTCGCCTTGTCGACCCAACCGACAAGGATGCTTGGACAAACAAGCTTGGGACCCGCGGTCAATGCGGACTCCAACACGACCGCTCCTCCTGTGGGTGATAATCCTCTAGGAGCATCCGCTCCTACAGCTGCAGATGAAGCCAGGGAGGCAAGAAGAGAAGTTCAGGAGCTTCAAGCAATGTTCAATGCCCGAGATTCCTCCCGGGACCTCAGAATACGGTAACCGTATCCCGCTGTGTGGAGAGATGTTCCTTTTCTGCCACGGTACAAACCGTTTTATATTGATTCGTATGACGAAAAGACCTCTGCTAGTCGGTACATGACTTATTTTGATGTCACAACCGATCATTTGTCGCATAGCGATGCCATCCTCACACGATTATTTATCGAAGCATTGGAGGGGATCGCGTTCGACTGGTATCGCAACCTTCCGGACAACTGCATCCAGTCTTTTGATGGCTTTAAGCACATGTTCCTAGAGAGATTCTACGAAGTGACGCATGATGTGACAATGTCGTCTCTCATGGATGTCGTTCAGGGAGAGAATGAGCTAACAAGGAACTATATCGAACGGTTCCGTCAAACCGTGATAAGGTTGCCCCAAGGCAATCCCGAAAGCTCCTTGATCGAAATCTGCCAGAAGAAGTTGCTTCCCGCAATCAGCCTCTGGATGGGTGAAGATCAGTTCAGGGATTGGACGACCTTCATCATAAGCACCACCAATGCGGAGGCGAAGTTAAAGAAGGCTCGTCAGCTAGGATTACACATCCCGGATGGAGAGGTCAAAAGCAAACGTCCTGGTACCACCTCCAATAACAACAACACTGACGGCACCTCCAATAACCGGGACAATAAAGGCAAATAAGCTATGGTAGCCGATACGACCAAGAAGCCTGAACAAAAGCAGGCAGAAGCTTAGTGGCCCAAGGTGAATTACTCATTCAAAGATAGTCATGTCAAGCCTATCTTCGACATGCTCTTGCAAGGGGACAGGATCCAACTCCCTCCACCAAGGCGCGAGCCTCGAGCGACAGAGATGGAGGACCCAAAATACTGCCATTTCTACCGCTATGTTCATCATGCCACTCATGACTGCTTTCAATTAAAGTGGTACATCCAGAATCTTATCGACTCCAAAGCTTTGTCGCTAGACTTTGAAAAGGTTACCGTGGCGGCGAACATGGTGTCAATTCAGTTTGACGACTTTCCTCCAACAAGTACTCAAGACGGGGTAATACCTATCCTCCGGGCAACGATGGAAGTTACTAATCTTCCCTCCGTCCGGGACCAGACGACTGGCTTGGTGCCTCTCACTACGTCACGAGGAGAGATCATGTGGGTGCACCCAGACTTAGTGCCGGAAGTTACCCAGGCGGTGTCATCTCCAGCCAACAAGAAGAAGGACAGGAAGTCCAGATCCAGCCATACAATTTCAACCGAAGCTGAGGAGGCGGCGGCTGTTGTTACCCGGTCTGGTACACAAGTCCAGTCCACTCCGGGTAGTTCAGTTGAAGACCCTCAACCAGCAACGCTGCCGGCCACAAATGTTTTGGGGCCATCTCAGCCTCCACCGATGGACAGGTCCAGGCCGAAAGAAACTCGCTTCGACAGGTCGCTCCGTAAAGATGCACCTCAAGGGCTGGAGAGACCTTACAACTTTGACATATTAGCACAATTGGCTAATACACCGACAAAGTTGTCGTTATACGAGCTCCTAAGGCTCTCCAAAGTTCTTTGTGTCGTATTGAGCAAAGCACTCCAAAATGCTGACGCTTACTTAGCCCAGGTCAAACCTACGGGGGAAGACTCGTCGGCAGATCTCTAGGGCAGCAACTATGCGGATGCAATGCCCAACATCGTATTCACCCCATAGGACATGGTGATCAAAACCAATATGTATGATCGCCCCTTGTACTACACTGGATACATAGGCGACATCAAGGTGGATCGGATGCACATCGATCCTGGTTTGTCGATAAGCATCATCCTGAAAAGCTTACTTCAAGTCCTCGGCATCCCTATGCACCGGCTAGCGGTGACCAACACTGCCATTAGCGATTTCAACTCGGGAAGGAGCTATCCCTTAGGAAAAATCCGATTGAAATGTCAGATCGGCGACCTGAGGACAGAGGTTACCTGCTACGTCATAGATGCAGATATGTCCTACAATATCCTCTTAGGGCATCCGTGGATACATGACTATATGATCGTGCCATCTACCCTCTACCAATGCTTTAAGTATGTCAGTAAGCACGACTTTGTAAAGACTGAATTCGCCGACATCGATCCCTTCAAGGGGGTTGAGTCTTATTATTCTTTGGAGGCGTGTCTATATGACGAATCCAAGAAACACATAACTGACGAACTGGAGGCCATCACAGGGCCAGAGGAACCCTTGAGAATTCATCTATAGGCCCATAAACTGGGCAAAGTCGTACCCCTTGTCGCAACTTTGCATAAAGAGGTGCCCGGTTCCGCCACCCCAGCTGCATAGTTGAAACCGATGGTCATCCGACTCCCAAGGACCAGCCAAGAGCTAAAACCTGTCATAGGGCCGATGGTGATCTGATTGCCAAAATCCAATCAAAGGCTACCGGAAGATGTAAGGCCCTCTGGGGAGCCGATGGTGATCCGATTGCCAAGATCCAGTCAAAAGCATTCGGAAGACACGAAGTCTTCTACTGAGTCGATGGTCATCCGTCTTCCCAAGATGAGCCAGCAACCAAGTGTCGATCCGAAACCCTCAGACAAGCCAATGCCACAAGCAGAACCCTTGGTGGTCAAGTTGCCCAGGACAGCGTCCCCACCTCCGATTACGCAGAGGGTAGCTGAAAAAGATACAGAACTCGCAAAGTATCTTGTTACAAAGGTGGATAGTCCCTCTCCTGATGATGTAATCCCTGTGGACAAAATTCCTTATTTTATCAATAAGAGGCTGCCAGTGAACTATCCTGGGTGTAATAAACTCAATCTGATGTATACTGTAGGACTCGGTCGGGACATTAACCTGCACACATAGGTGACAACCTTCCATACCGCAAACAGACTTACTCCCATTAGAGGTGCCTACTTCCTAGTCCCAGGCAGAAAAGAAGGGGATCACACGATCATCTTCGGCCGAAAAGAAGTTCCTCAACCTTTAATGCCACAAGAGTTTGATCTCGAACCCGATACTGGAAGATTACCACTCTACCTATATAGTCCTCAAGCCAAGTACTTCATGCAAAAATAGGGGTACGACATGGAGGCTACCCCAGGTCTGAATTACGGCAACGGTCGGCGATCGCCTCTGCAGCTATCAACCCCGTCTGGGAAACCTCGGGATTATTATGACAAATTCCTAAAAATACTATGTCTACAGACATGCTGGTACTTCCTCAAACTACCAAATCTCCCAGATCATCGAGTTATGTACACCCAGTGCCTCTGAACTCACAACTATATTTTTCTTCGAGTAAATTCGCATCACATCTCCCTGAGTGGTGAGTCATGTATGATGATACCTCTGAACTCCCACTCTAATGCTTTATCACACAGGAGTCTACCCAGCTTATCGTTCTCACTGAGCAAACTTCCTGTTTCTGATTATCGTGTATCACGTCCATATTACCTCTGATACTGATAGTCTCTTGACTTAACACCTATACCCAACCCGGGATAAAAGACATGGTGTTAAGACCATAAAACCTATCACGTCCATATTACCTCTGTTAGTTTTGTCTCAAAATCTATTACTCGTACCACCAGTGCACAGAAGAGTAATAGGTCTACCAAAAAAATTATTCTTGATTATCGTGTATCACGTCTATATTACCTCTGATATCGATAGTCTCTTAACTTAGCACCTGTACCCAACCTGGGATAAAAGACATGGTATTAAGACCACAAAATCTATCACGTCCATATTACCTCTGTTAGGTTTTGTTTCAAATCTATTACCTGTACCGCTAGTACGCAAAAAGGATAATAGGTCCACAGAAGTTATCATAATCTATTACTCGCACCATCGGTGTACCAAAGAGTAGTAGGTCCACAAAATATTATTCAAATCTATTTGCTCGCATTTCTAGATGCACAAAAGGGCAATAGGTCCACAAAAAGTCCCTCAGTGGGATATCCTCTGCCAATCACAAATGATGTATTAGACCATCTAGTACAAGCACACCTTTCCTTACAATCATATGCTTATGGAGCCCAGTTGTTTCGTTGCATTCACTCTCCAGTAGTAGAACAACCATGTCCACATCACCTCTGAGTTGTTTTCCTACCCCTTATAAAGCAGATGATGCTAAAAACAAATGTTTACCACGTCCACCTTACCTCTGAGTAAACACCCCGTGCAACAACCCTTGCATTGTGGCGCATCAATCATAGAACTTCCACGTCCATATCACCTCTGAGTTGTTCTGTGTATCCTCACCGAGTTCACTCCTACCACGTCTATATCACCTCTGAGTAGGAAAGCTCTACCATCAACCTCATATTTACCACGTCCATATCAACTCTGAGTAAATATGTTGGTTCCCTCTCTCAATTTATTATCTGTACCTAAAACCAAGGTACGCCAAGGATGATAAGTCCACATAAAATCCCCAGCGGAGGTACCTAAACCTATCACGTCCATGCTACCTATGATAGGATTGTCACACCTAAACAGCTCTACTATCCATGCTTCTTATTCAAAGTATTCCAAATTTGCAATTTGAAAACTTTGAAAGGGTTCTTATAGAAGCATGGATATTGCTTTTAGTCCCACATCAAAAAGGAGAAGAAGAAAGGGGCTCATTCCATTCTATATATAGAGCCTCCTTGCCTCCTTTGAAAAGGGCACCAAAAATAAATAAAAAAGAGAGAAGAAAAGAATCATTGGACAGAATCACTCGCTATCATGGCGAGGATGAGTTAGGTATCTAAGGCAGCACGAGCCATACGCTTCAAACATGCTATGCCAACAGTAAACCAGAGATGTACGCTCAAAATCATACGTGCTACCGATGGTAAACTGTACAGAATTGACTCGGGTGCGTTTGCACTAGATATGAGCTAACTCTTAAAGTCCTCCTTCTACTTGGGTGCAATTCTTGCGCTTGAACCAAATAAGGGGGGAATCTCTTGCGGGCCAGACCGAGAATGTTGAAGCTTCCAACTTGGACTCTTTCTACTGTCACGACCCACACCCGCTTTTTGGAGGGGAGCACGTGAGCAAGCCAGCTACGTATCAAGCGGACTCCAGCCCGACTCGAATACGTAAACGATGTCATGGCTATGGTAAACTGCCAAATCATGGTAAATATATCTATATCTCAAATCCACAATAAGTATACGAATCATGAATGAATACTATAGGTCGTGGTCTGCAGCCCACTAGCATATATGTCCGATAAGACTCAAAGAATATAACTATAGTCTCTAAAGTGAATCAATAAGCAGGATATCTCATGATAAGGAATAAAAAGCACGAAAGGATAACAATGTAATATCACTGACAAATACCTGAATCATGCATCATAATCATCTACCATCCCGCTCTGCTAACTAACTCCATGCAGTCGCTAAATCTGAAGAGATCATCAGGTCCTCAGAGGACATAGCAAGATACATAAAAATATGCCTATCTAACAGTTTAATCATATATTATAATATGAACAGGATATACACTAAGAACGACACTTAACAAGGCAAAAGACTACAACCAAACTGCTAACAAGTGACTAACGACAAGTGGCTACAGACAGGTGACCATGAACTGGAATACAAGAACAACTACACGTAACTGAACTGCTGGATGAACAAGCGAACACAAGATCAATGGAATACCAAACCCTCGCCCCGAGTGGACTCGTAGGTTTGAACTAATCACTAACCCTCGTTCCGAGTGTGGACTCTCTGGTTAGTTCACGGCAAGGCACCCTCGTCCCGAGTGTGGACTCTCTGGTGCAAATAAATACGACAAATACCCTCGTCCCGAGTGTGGACTCTTTGGTGCAACTGATCAAGACAAACACCCTCGTCCCGAGTGGACTCTCTAGTGCCAAGAAAACAATAACAAGGATTTAGCAGTTCAATTACACGTATTCGTTCTATGACATGAACCAGTCCAGGTACAAGTAACGACAAGGTACAACTCAGTCAAGACCCAGGTAAGGACAACTCTAATATGAACTCATAAGATGAACAAGCCAGGCATATCTACACTATCAAGTCATGAAGATGATATACAGGCAAGTCAAATAACTAGTGAACATGGTATGAAGAACATATATAAATCAAGATGACTAGAGAACTGATAATAACATATAAATTCATAGAACTAGAGTAACCAAATGATAACCAAATAATCACAGGAAAAACTATAAGCATGAAATTAAAATTTAGAAGAAGACAAGGTATCTTGCCTGGAGACTACACGCAGATCCAACAAAATATAGTCAATTATTAAGCCATAAAGTCCAAATCATCACCACTGTCTCCGAAAGCTGAAACAGACATTGCCAACAATCTCAGAATAGTCAAATTAGCTAGGATGGCTTGTCCTTAAGTCCAATTCTGGACACAGAAGCAAAACGGTAATTTCGGGCCAGAACGGTATCCGCCGTTGGACCCGCTTTGCACTGAAAAGCATGCCAGGGTCAATGGTCTCTAAAGTCATCAAACTATATGTCTACGGATCCGGTTTGATGATACGAACCCAACGGTATGTCCAGTTTTGGATTTCGGTGGGCCGTGCACAAAATCGCCCATTGAATCGGATCGTGGGGCCCACGAAACAGCGATCCGATCAACTGTCTCAGAATTGGACCAAACTTGGCATACAGGACCACAAAAATGATACGGTCCTATTGGCACAAGTTTTGTCTCGATCTGACGAACGTGCACAAAGTAATTAGAAAATTTACATAGAGGCTGATACGGTGAATTTCGACGAATACGTATCAAATTTGTCGCGCACACGCGACCAATTTGAATTCCGTCAAAGCCCACACGTCCACGAAGCCATTACGCACCTTTCGATGCTTACGGTTCACGACCACGTTGCCTGGATTGGCGGAACGCACGTTGGATCGGAAGAATTTCTAGTTTTTGAAAAACAGTTTTATCGAGTTTTTCTCGATTTTCACGAATAAATATCTTCCTGTTTAAACAATTATAAATGAAAGTAAATTAGGATTTCAATCTCATATAGGTTGTCGATGACTGACATGAATTGGTTCTGAGGAACTGTCCGTAGGTTGGCCGAAATCAGCCTTCCAAGTCGGGGGTTTGGTTCACGTTTTAGTATCTACAAAAGTGGGTTTTTCCGAGTTTTGGAACTCGATTTACGATCGAACTAATACGTATCAAAATAATCTAACTTACCAGAGTTCAAGAGTGTTAGGTCGGGACTTTACCTGAGGAAGTGGCTCGTGAAATGAACGCGTGTACGCGATGAACGATCGCCGCAAAACCAGCCCGCACGCTGCGTACTGCTGTTGCTGCTGTCGCTGTGCAGGCCGCGCGCTCCGGCGTGTTCGGCCACCACGGCTGCGGCGCGGTGGCTGCGCACTGCGCGCGACGGAACCCTAGGGGCAAGCACGCGTCTGGAGGGCGGGTCGAGTAATCGGCTAGGGTTTAGGTGTTCTGTTTCATCGCGATCTCCCTCTCTGGATATTTATATACATGCGGTTCTGTTGCATTCGCGGGTCTGGGAAGAGCTTAGGCTCGGTTTTGGGTTTTCTGCTGCTATGTGGTTGGGCTGGGATTTTCTCATCCTATGTTTTTATTCTTTTCTATTTATTATTATTAGTATTATTATTATTATATTATTATTATATTATTATTATTATTTTATTATTATTATTCTTATAT
>JANAVB010014561.1:0-80014 GCA_029216955.1 Iris pallida | reverse complement strand
TTTGACCTTTATTTTAGGCGGCTCGTCTCGATAACCGAAGGGTCGACCCTCGTGTTTGCACGGGAATCAAAATGCCTTGCTTTTGTTTAAATATGGATGAGTTCAGTCGAAAGGATTTCTTTACTTCCTCTTTCGTTCCAACTATTGCTATCTCGCCTCTCTTTCCTCATTTCCCTTCTCCGACCGTCGGAAATGGCTCCCAAATCTTCCAAGGTCGCCTCTGCGGCTGCGAAAGGCAAGAAGGCGGCTTCCTCGTCGGTCGTCGTGCCCGAAGTGCACCCCGATGTCCGCCCTGCTTTTAAGGGTAAGGATTGTTTTTGAATTCTTTGAACCCTAAGAACCCATGGCTCTATTGCATGTTTTATGCACAAGCCTTCGTTTGAACCGCCCAAGTTTGATCGTGATGGAGCCGCATATGTTGTATGGGCCGCATGATCCTCTTACATCCGAGCCGCATAGGAGATGCCCTATATTTGAGCCTCATGGAAAGGATTTGAGTCGCATGATTACTTCTGGATATGAACCGCATGAAGTCTCCTTTGAATGGAGCCGCATATGTTTCTGACAAATTGGATCGCATAGCATTTTGCTAAGTCGTGCCGTTATAAACTCTTCTGCTGGAACCACATAAGTTCAACCGAACCACATAAGCTATTGAACCAGTGTCACATGGAACTCCTAACTTAATTAAGCCGTATGAAGCTGTGCTGACCCGAGCCGCATAGGCTCTATTGAAGTCGTGCCGCATGAAACTCAGCTGAACTGGGCCGTATAAGGCTTTGTCGATCCGAGCCGCATAGGCTCATAGAAACTTCTTTTTGAGAAACTCTAAGTGGTTTCATTTTAACCTATTTTTTAATCCTGTTTCTTTTGTCCTTTTCCAGTGAACCTCCCAACCAACCCAGCCGGAGAGCTTCTAGTGGGTTCAGCTCAGTTTGCCGTGGGCGTGCGGCTCGACGGCTTAATTAGACATATAACGGATCAGCTTTCTGCTAATGAACCTTTGGAGAGGGTGGTTGCCATCAACAACCAGCCTTTCCACTTCCTTTGTACTATGATGAATTCGGGAAGACTGGACGGAGAATATCTGAAACCAGCTTTTCTCTTTCGAGATGCTTTTTCCATAAAGAATTTCCGAATGCTGGACGTTTCTGAGAACTGGAATTTCACTGTAGACTGGGTGGAGATCCATATTCCCGAGATGGAACGGCATTTTCCCCTCTCGTGGTTTAATATGGTGCCGTTGGACAGGACAATGGTGGGCTCCATAACTCCTACCCAGTCGGGAATGTTCTTGGACAAGATCCACTATAATAGGCGTACGGGGTCAGCATGTACGGGCAAGGATTCAGTCAGTCGGAGTGTGATGGGGCTGCTTCCTGGTACTTTTATAAATGTGACTGGTCCCGACTTCACTTTTACTCGAGCTGACACCTTTCTAAATCAACTCCCTCGCAAGGGGTCTTATCCTGTGGACAGGTTGTCGTTGCTGAATTGGATAAACCCCATTCCTACATGGGCCAATCTTACCTCATGGATCCTGAGGAACTACGGGGAGACTCTTCGGGAAATTGACCTTTACTACGCCATCCGGGGCACCTGTTACGGGTTGTCCATTAACAAGCCTTTGTTCATGGCCCTTTTGGAGATATATAACTGGCGTACGGGGACTTTTTTCGCGCCCGGAGGGGAGTTGGGACTTGCTCTCCATGAAATGCATGTTGTTTCTAAGGTACCGTAGGGAGGCGAGGCCTTTGAAGTATATACCTCGACGAACGAGGAATTCTATGACCTGGATCGACGATTTCCTGGTTTCGTCGCTGTGTACCGAGAACTGTTGTGCCACCATAGCATATGCCACCAGACTGCTATCAAGAAAGAAAATATCTCAAAAGGGAACGCCCCCCAAACCACGGCCTGGGTCGCGTATCTTTTCAAATTACGTCCTTCCGGTCGGGTTTCGTCTCGAGGTCCTCAAACCCCGGAGGAGGTGAAGGACATGATGTTGAAGGCCAAACGGTCGAGGTCCACCCGTGATTGGTTTGGGAGCCGCACTGACTCCTTCAGTTATTTCCACTACGGTACCCGACAAATGTTCGAGAAAGTAATCTTGGCCGGGTTCTTGATGGTATGGCTACAAAATTGCGTAGTCTCGGGAGGAACAGGTTCTACTGAAATGATCAGCCGCCATTTCATTCTCCGGCTGTGAAGCTGGTCTTCAAAGTAAGACTGGCCCTTCTTTCGGCTATGGTGTGTAGCATACACCACGGCCTCCGTGCCTTTTCTTCTAAAGTCATTGCTCGTGAGAAGACGCTGGACTTCGAGCGGATAGAGCTACCATACCACTATCTCATGGGATGGTTATTGATGCATTATCGGTCATTGATGAGGCCCGGGCCAGAGGATGATGTCACCGCTGATGACGGCTTCCTTTTTCGATACCGACATCAATCTTGGGAGTATGACACCATGTCGGCTTGTCGGAGGGCGTTGGCAAGAGTTGACAGGCCTGACTTCTTTGTGTCTCTTCCTCAATTTACTCCTAGAGAAGTGAGGAGGGTACACATTGATGGCATTGAAACTCCCCAGCTCTTATCTGAGAAAATGCTTTTATGGCTGCGCAACATTCGCCCTGCGCACTTAGTATATCATTACCGAAATAACATATACTTGGAGCCTTATTTGCCTAGCAGGTTTTCTCGTCAATTCGGGTATAGTCAGCTGTTCCTTGACTGCACCAGTGCTTTCTTGGGCTTCGAGGACAGTGTTCTTGATGGTATTCGGGCGTGGCATTATTATAATGTTGTTCATACCCGGGCTAGCTTCTCAGTCCCTGATGCTAATATGCAAGGGGATATTCTGTACATGGCGGCTCATTATCATGTTGCAGCGAGCAAATCTCCTGTGAACTTTGACATGAATACCAGCTTCATTGTCGGGACCGGCTTAGCAGAAAAGCCAGAGGATTCTAGGAAGAAAAAAAGAGGAGCGAATAGGGTTTCCGTGCCAGACTCGGAGTCCACTGCGGCGGACGAAGAGGATGATGAGCAAGACGCCGATGACTCGTCGCATTCTTCAGACGAGGAAGTTGGGAATCAGCCCCCTATTATATCAGATGAAAGGGTGGCGGGTCAGCCGCTTACTGGCGTGACGAGGTGGTGGAGGATCAACCACCTGCTGTGCCTGGTCCTTCGCGTAAGTGAAGCAGGCACGTGTTTACCGATGATGGCAGGACCTATTCTACGAAGCATGCTGCGGTAAGATGTCGCAGGCTGTTTATTGATGATGTTGACATTGTTTCTGAGGTGATTTGAAATTCAACTACCTTCTTCTTCTTTTTTCTATGTTATGGCCTAATCTTTTTTTTCTTTTGCTCTTCATAGGCGTCAAATGAGTTTGCTTCTCAGGACCTGATTGTCGAGGTCGATCCAATCTTGTCCTATTTGGTCAGTGATGTGTGCACTGCTATCATTTCTGTGGGGGTTCTTCCGGAGGCGGTCGAGGAGTCTCACCTTGCTGGGACCTCAACCCATGGGGATGGGGGCTCTACTGCGCCCGTCCCTGAGACATCTGAACTTCAACAGGATGCCACTGTCCTGGCTGGCTCCTTTTCAGGGATGCCAGTGACAGAGAAACTAGTTGAATTCGGCTCGAAAGCCACGGGTGGGGAAACTATGCCAGCTGCGAACGAGCTGCAGCCTCCGTGCTCTTCCCCTGGTAAGATAAGTCAAACCTTAACTTGTGAGGAAGCCTATTTACTCCATCATCCTATCCTTCGGGCTACGTCGATTAAGGGTTGCTTTGGACATACAGGTCCCACCCCTTTATTGTCGGTGACGGACATCGCCGGGGTGGACTCCATCGGAGGGGATCTGACAGAAGCAAGTGTGCCTCCTTTTTTTCCAACCGATATTGAGGGGCCTCCAGCCGGGTTGAGTTCGGGAGACAAAGTGGCAATACAGCTGGGGCAAGGGACGATGCTTCCTGCACCCACTTCTGCGAATATAGTTTTGGGGGTTAACCTTTCCGCCCTGTCAAGTATCCAGGCTCTTCGGGTGGCGGAAGAGGAGCTAGCTGCTATTCATGCCTCTTTCCGCACAGAATTTGTTTCCTTGGTGGCGAGGAAGGCAAGTTCTGAGGCTACTCCTTCGGTACTGCCTGCCACACTCCTTTTGACGCCGTCCTCTGCAGAGGTTTTGGTTGAAGTATCCCAGGATGTGGTCGACAGTTTCTACCGCCACCTGAAGAGGGGGATCGAGGCAGCTGTGGAAAGGGGGACTCCCTTTGCTATGGCCCGTCAATACGCCGGTGGCCAAATCAATATCCTTAGAATGCTCCCCGGTGGAGGAGAACTGGCTGCGCTTCTGGAGCCTAAGCTGTTAGAGGCTGATCGTCTTGTGGCCCAGTTTTGCATGCTACAACAAGCTGATTTACCCACGACAATAAACCAAGAACGCAATTTCCTCATAACCATGGTGGAGAAGGTAATGATTGCCCGGGAATCGCTCAAGCCGGCTATATTGAAGGACCACCGGGATTTGACTCGGTTGTACGATCAATGGAGTCGTCGAACTGTAGATTGCGCGGCTCGGAAAGCGGCTGCCTCCCGCGGGGTAACCGACACCCGGGAGCAGATCCTCGAGCTGCAGAGAAAGCTGGCCTTCCTGGAGTCTGAGCTCAAAATTGCTTGTACTGAGAAAGGGATTGCCATTCAGGAGGCTGACAAATTTAGTAGGGCTTCTGCCAATCTAGAACTTGCCCTGAAGAAGATGGAGAACGACTGGCAGGCATATATGTATTTGAATGACGCAGAGCTGTTGTCCTAAGAGGCCGAGCGCCGGGCTAAACAGAGGCTTGAGCGGGGGACTGCCTTGGTGAAAAAACACCTTTTGTAGTTGTGTATTGCCGAACTATAGTCGACTTTTCCTTCTTTTGTTTCCTATTTTCTTTTCTTTTAGAGAGGGACGCGGTCCCAAAACATGTAACACTTTTTTATCCTTCAAACAAAGAGTACTTTCCATTCTACCCTTCATTTGTATTGCTTGCTGTGCTTGTGGTATTATGGTATTGTTTGCCCCGCATGGGGGGCTTGATTGTAGACCTGTTACCCCTGGCATACCTTGGTTTTAGGTACGGATAACAAGTTTGATTGGGGATACTTAGAACAGTTCTACGGTAAGGTGGTCGTGGGTGTTCGGGGGTATCGGAAGATAGAATGCCATGGAGCAGCTGGGCTCCCGGGGCATGATGAGGAATGATGGGCCTGTACTAAGAGATTTAGCAAAGGACATTTGTGGGCCTATTATCCTTGGCGTACCCCGACTTAGGATACGGATAATAGGATGAAGGGGAACCAACATACTCACTCAGAGGTAATGAGGACATGGCAAGTGTGAGGGTTTTACCGTGGAGTCTTCCTATTCATAGGTAATGAGGACATGGCAGGAGTGGACTCAACGGAAGATATTTGTGGTCAACAGAGGACATTTGTGGGCCTATTACCCTTGGCGTACCCTGGTTCAGGGTATGGGTAATGAGATGAGAGAGGACCAACATACTTACTCAGAGGTAATGAGGACATGGTAAGTATGGAGGTTTTACCATGGAGTCTTCCTATTCAGAGGTAATGAGGACATGACAGGAGTGGACTCAGCAGAGAATATTTGTGGACCTATTATCCTTGGCGTACTCTGATTGTGGGTACAGATAATAAGTCGAAAGGGAATCTTCATACTTACTCAGAGGTAATGAGGACATGGCAGGAGTGGGCTCAATGAAAGAGGGTACATAGAATGACTCAGAGGTAATGAGGACATGGAAGTTCTATGTAAGGGGTGATTTTTTTTGGCGGAAGTGAAACGACTCAGAGGTAATGAGGACATGGCCGTTTTGGAATTTTGTGGATCTGTTACCCTTTTTGTGCACTGAGAGTGCGGGTAGTGGATCATAAGGGAGGATTTCTTTCAGGAAGAAAGTTCAGAGGTACGATCATACATGACTTACTATCTGAAAGAGTGACCGGATTGTGAGTTCAGAGGCATCAGCGGATACATGACTCGATAATTTATAATATCGTGAAAGTGTGAGTTCAGTGGCACCCGCGGGTACATGACTCGATAATCTGGGATGTTGTGGATGTGAGTTCAGCGGCACCAGCGGGTACATGACTCGATGCTCTGGAAAATGTTTGTGGATGTGAGTTAAGCGGCACCAGCGGGTACATGACTCGATGATCTAGAAAATATTGAAGATGCGAGTTCAGCGGCACCAGCGGGTACATAACTCGTTAATCTGGAATGTCGTTCAGACATAATATTTCTTCAGGAACTTGCCGTTGACTGGAAACATGAGAAAGTCTTCATTTTGCTTTGCGAGGTGGTAGGCGCCGTTGGAGAATACAGCCTCGATGATAAATAAACCTTCCCATTTTGGCTGGAACTTGCCGATGGTTTTGTGAGTCATGACCATCGGCCTCGATTGTTGAAGGCTCCAGAGATGATTGCTTGGTATAGCTCGATCCTTTGCTGAGCCAGGAGGCACTTTTCATCTAAGGCCTCTAACTCTTGTAGCCCGCGACGGTAGTTATCATCCGTCGTCAATTGATAAGTGAGGGCGACACTGAGCGAGGGTATTTGAGTCTCCAATGGGAGAACTGCCTCACTCCCGTACACCAGGAAGAATGGTGTGTTCCCTATGGCCGTTCGAACCGTGGTACGGTACACCCATAAGCATTCACCAAGCTTCTCGTTCCAGTCGCGTTTGTTGGATGATACAAACTTCTTGAGTAACTTGATGATGGTTTTGTTGAATGCTTCTGCCAACCATTTGCTACTGGATTATATGGTGTCGAAGCAATATTCTGGATGCGGTGCTTGTCGCAGAACTGATAGAAGGTGTGGCTTGCAAACTGCGGACCATTATCGTGGATGATCCTTCGGGGCAGTCCAAAGCGATAGATGACATGATGCTTGAGGAAGCTGATCACGTTCGAAGTTTTGACTTCTGCAAACGGAACAACTTTTGCCCATTTGGAGAAGTAATCTGTGATTGCGAGTATGAAGCGATGTCCCCGGGAGGAAGGTGGAGTGATTGGACCAATGATATCCATCCCCCATGCTTCGAACGGGCAGGATGCCACTGTCGGATGTAGAAATTCGGATGGCTGGTAGATGAAGTCCGCGTGGACTTGGCAGGCTTTGCACTTTCTCGCATAGTCTATCGCATCTGCTACCATCGTGGGCCAGTAGTAGCCCATTCGGCGAAGACGGTCTTACAATTTAGGGACAGGCTGATGGGCCCCGCAGACACCGTCATGAGCTTCTCGTACGGCTTCTTTGGCTTCTGCGTTTGACAGACACCGAAGCAACAATCCATTATAGGATCGGCGATACAGCATTATCGTCTCTGTATCGTAGAAGAATCTGAGAGAACGTCGTTTGATGGAGGTGGCTTCCTTTGGGTTCTCAGGTAGGATGTCGTAAACTACGAAGTCCATGAATGGCTGTCTCCAATTTGGGACATCGTCAATCGTCTGGGCGGAATAACTCGCCACAAATTGAACATTTTTTTGGAGCAGACCAGTTCGTGGCCTATCACATCTACCGATTGATGAGTATGCTTTGGCACTGCTAGGGAAGCAGCCAGGCCGGCTAAGGCATCGGCTTCGATATTTTGGAGTCTGGAAACGTGCTCGATGAAGAACCCCTCGAACGACGAGATGATGTCGATCGCTATTTGGTGATAGAGAATCATGTCTTCGTGGCGGACTTCGTATGTGCCCCAGATCTGATTGACGATTAACTGTGAATCGCCGTATGCTTCAAGATATTCTACCCCCAGCTCTCTTGCAAGTTGGAGGCCAATGACCAGAGCGTTGTACTCGGCCACATTGTTAGAGCAGGGTTCTATGAGAGAGTAAGCGCGATTGATCACCAATCCGGAAGGAGAAACCAGCACCACCCCGACTCCGACAACGATGTTACCCTTGGGTCCAGTTCTCGAAGCACCGTCGAAGAACATTCGCCATATATCATCGTGAAAGGTTGCATGCGAGTCGACGACCTCATCTGGGATTTCTTCATATATTCTGGATGACTCCGAGCCCGAGTGGGCTGCCAAAAAGTCTGCCAGGGCTTGACCTTTGACAGCCTTTTACGGGACGAAGATCATATGATAAGGGGACAGCAATATTGCCCATGTAGCGAGGCGAAAGCTGAGTGCCCCTGGTTTAGTCATGAGGACCCTGAGAGGGTTGACTCGTGAGATCACATGTATGGTTTGTCCAGTGACATAGTGCCGTATCTTCTGAATGGCGAACACCAGGGTGAGGCATTCCTTCTCTACAGCAGTGTATCGGTGCTCTGGCCCAATCATCATTTGATTGAGGTAATATATGGCCTATTCATGGCCTGCATCATTGTTTTGTGCCAGCAGAGCCCCGAGGGAATGTTCCATTGCTCGTACGTAGAGCAGGAATGGTTTTCCAGCAACCGAAGCCAACAGGACTGGAGGGTTCGACAAATATTCTTTGATACTATCGAAGGCCCGCTGACATTCTTTGTCCCATACGAATGAGATGCCTTTCTTCATGAGATGGGTGAATGGTCGACATCGCCCGGAGAGGTTAGAAATGAACCTCCTGATGTAAGCTAACCTCCCTTGAAGGCCTCTGAGTTCGCGAAGATTTCTCGGGGGACCCATCTCCATAATTGCCTTCGTCTTTTCAGGGTCTACATGAATACCATGGGCGGTGATAATGAAACCCAAGAATTTTCCGCTGGATACGCCCAAGAAAGATTTTGTAGGGTTCATTTTAAAATTGTGCGCTCGTACTAGGTCGAATACTGTCCTCAGATCCTGCAGATGGTCTCCCTTACAGCGACTGTTGACGGCGATGTCATCAACGTAGCACTCCACCGTCTTGCACAAGTGATCTCTGAAGATGATACTCATGGCTCTTTAAAATGTGGCACCGGCATTCTTTAAACCGAAAGGCATAACTGTGTAACAGTATGTGCCAATCGGTGTTTGGAATGATGTATGCTTTTCGTCGTCAGAAGACATCTGGATTTGGTTGTACCCTGAGAAGCCATCCATGAATGACATACGTTCGAAGCCGCAGGTGTTTTGAATCATGATGTCTATGATAGGGAGGGGGAATTCATCTTTAGGACATGTCTCGTTCAGATTGCGGAAGTCGATGCAAATTTGAATCTTCCCATTCTTCTTGAGGACCGGAACTATATTGGCGACCCAGTCGGGATGTTGCTCCTCACGAATGAAGCCGCTGGCTATCAGTTTGTTGACTTCGGCTTCGATAGCATCCATGATGCCTTGGCGAAAGCATCTCTGTTGTTGCTTGATCGGCTTTACATCTGGCCGAATGTTGAGTTTGTAGAGAGCAATATCGGGATCTAACCCCGGCATGTCTTCATAGCTCCATGTGAACACATCAATATATTCTTTGACAAGTTCCAGCAGTGATTCTCGCTCTTCGTCTGTTAGGCTTTTACTGACGAAGATTGGTTTTAGAGAAGATTCGCTACCGAGATCCACTTGTATAACCTCATCTTCAGTAGGGGGTTCTCTCAGTTCGAACCGCTTTTCCCATTGTGCATCCAACTGTTGGGCCCACGGCTCTAGCTCGAGGATTTCAGAAATGTCTTCATCTTCTTCATAAGCGTCGGCAAATGCCATGTTGACTGACAGGACTTGTCTGAATATGTCTCCGATACTGGTATCCGAGTCAGAAGTTGGTGACCCGGTTGAATGTGACTGCCAGCCATATTCTTCATCTAAACTCTTAGGGGTCATCGTGGGTGTTACATACCCTAATCCACATCGAGTTTTGCTATAGTAGTCCCGTGGTTTGCCAGCCGGGACCGGTGGCTTCAAAGGTAATCGTCGCCCGATGCCGTAGTTCAAGCCTGGCGTAGTCTCCAGATCATATCCCTATTTTTGAATGAGATATTTGGATTGGGGCTATAAAGATATAGAGGCAGTCTCCCGGCATCTGGTTCGAGGTCGACTTCTTCTATGGTAAAGGGATGCGGATCGTCTTTCCGGCAGAAGATGATTGGATGATCCCCTCCCTCGACTATGCGGTATGCATCTTCCACTGGAGTAAGCTGGATTGCGGTGTACACATTTATCACATGTGTGTGTAGGTGAGTGCCTATACCATGTTCCATAGCATACATTGTACACAGCTTATTGAGCTCGAGGTAGTTCAAAGATAGCCCTTTATTGATGAAGTAAGGTATCTTTTCTAGGGGGATTACATCATCTGCGGAGGGAACATCAGTGTGGGCAGCCACATACTTGGCTAGCTCCGGTTCCTCTTTGGCTACCCCATGTATAAACGAAGACTGAGAGGACGACCTGGGCAGCTTGATCATCAGAGGTTCAGCTGGTGGAGCAGAGCGCAGAGTTGTTGGCAGGCTAGCGACCCCCAGCTTGGTACTTGATGCTGGACGGGGAGTGGTTGGTTCGCTAGAAGTCCCAAACCTTGCATCGGGATGATGATTCTTCTTGGGAAGGCGTATCGTCATCGGCTTCTCGGAGGGATTGAGCTTCTCCGTTTGCGGCTGGCCGACTCTCGACAGCCTGATTGTCAGTGGCTCCATTGTGGGTCCTGGCACTTGGCCAGACCTTGGCAGCCGGATTATCATCTGCTCTTTTTGCGCCGAGAGACTGATTGCGTCCTTACGCAGAGTGGCTGTAAGGGGTGCGGACTTGCCAGGTTTGCGAGCTTGGAGGTGGATCGTCAAAGGTTCTTCTGATCCTGTGGCTGTCTCGGTACGAGCTTGCACATCTTCTTCACCAAGGTGCTTCTTTGACTTTTCATACAGGCAGGAGTCTGAGTAGTAGGATTCAACCCCTTTGAAGGGATCGATATCAGCAAATTCTGTCCTCACGAAGCCGTGTTTGTCGACATATTTGAAGCATTGGTGCAGCGTAGAAGGAACGATCATATAATCGTGTATCCAAGGGCGCCCCAAGAGGATGTTGTAAGAAGTATCTGCATCTATGACGTAGCATGTGACTTCTGATTGGAGATCGCCAATCTGACACTTCAGACGAATCTCCCCAATTGGGTAGCTCCTGCCCGAATTGAAACCGCTGATGGCGGTGCATATAGGCGTCAGGCGATACATCGGAATGCGAAGATAATGTAGCAGACCCTTCGGAATGATGCTGATGGAAGACCCAGGATCAATGTGCATCCGATCCACCTTTACGTCGTCGATGTATCCAGTATAGTATAACGGGCGATCGTGCAGGTTGGTTTTGATGAGCATGTCATGCGGAGTGAAGATGATGTTGGGCATCGCTCCCTTGCAAGCGCTGTCTTGGAGATCTGCAGGCGGGTTTTCTTCCGTGAGGTTGACCTGAGCCAGGTACGCGTCGACATTTTGGAGTGCATCGCTCAAAGCCGCACGAACATCTTTTGATAGTCTCAGAAGCTTGTATAATGACAACTTGGCTGGTGTGTTGGCCAATTGTGCCAAGATGTCGAAGTTATAGGGCTTCTCCAGCCCCTGCGGTGCCTCTTTTCGGAGGGATTTGTCAAAGCGAGTCTCCTTCGGCCTAGACTTGTCGGTCGTTGGAGGCTGAGCCGGCCCCGGAGCGTCAGTTGTAGCGGGCTGATGATCTTCAGTCGAGTTATCAGCCATAGGTTGGGATTGTGGCCCAGACCGAGTGACGACGGATGTAGCTTCTTCGATATCTGCCGAGATTGTACCGTAGGACCTGACTTTTCTACTCTTCTTTTTGCGAATGAAAGATGGTGTAGACTGAGTCACTTCTGATACCAAGTCTGGATGGACCCACATGACCTCCCCTCGTGATGTGGTGAGGGGCACTAGACCAGCAGCCTAATCTCGGGAAGGTGGAAGATTAGCAATCTCCATTGTCGCTAGAGGGATGGGTACCATACCGTCTTGAGGTTCGGTTGGAGGAAAGATGCCAAATTGTACTGACACCATATTGGCTACCACAGTTACCTCTTCGAAGTCGATGGCCAGAGCGTTCGAATCGATGAGATTTTGGATGTACCGTTTCAGTTGGTAGCAGTCGTGTGTGGCATGGTGGACGTAGCGGTGGTAATGGCAGTACTTTGGATTCTCTAAGTCTGCCGGCCGAGGTTCCCGCCTTGGTGGAGGAAGCTGAATTCTGTCTCCTTGTATGAGCATGTCCAAGATGGGCTTGACGTGACCGTCTTCGAAGGAGTAAGTGATTTGCGGCCATTGTTTGTCTGCCGGCTTTGGCTCAGGTTTCTATACTGTATCGGCTACCATAGCCTGCTTACCCCTGTTATCCCGATTGTTGGAGGGGCTACCTCCATTGTCGTTGTTGGTGTTGGGACGCTTGCCCTTGTTCTCTCCGTCGGAGATGTGCAATCCCAATTGGCGAGCCTTCTTCAATCGTTCTTCGGCGCTTGTGGCACTGATGATAAACGTCTTCCAGTCCTCGAATTGACTTTCGCCCATCCAGAGACTGATTGTTGGGAGCAATCTCTTTTGGAAAATTTTAATTAAGGAGGAATCCGGGTTGCCAGAGGACAGCTTCATCGCGGTTTGGCAAAACCGCTCGATATAGTTCCTTGTCAGCTCTTTCTCCCCTTGGACGACGTCCATGAGGGTGGACATTGTGATGTCCTGCCCTACTTCGTAGAATCTCTCCAAGAACATGTGCTTGAAGCCGGCGAAGGAGTGGATGCAGTTGTCTGACAGGTTGCGATACCAGTCGAAGGCGACCCCATCCAATGCCCCGATGAATAATCGTGTGAGAATAGCATCATCATGGGGCAGATGGTCGGTGGTGACCTCGAAGTAAGTGATGTACCGACTTGCTGAGGTCTTGCCATCATAAGGATTGATATTGAACGGCTTATATCTTGGTGGGAATGGAACATCCCTCCAGGCAGCAGGGTACGATTGCCGTATTCTGAGGTCTTGAGAATTTTTTCGAGCGTAAAACATGGCTCGGAGCTCCTGGACCTCTCTTCTCGCTTCGCGGGCTTCATCTACGGCGGTGGGGGCCGTTACTTCAGGAGGATTGTTGCCCGGGTTCGGTGCCGCTGAATTCGAGTCCGCGTTGACCACGGGACCCGCGCTTGTTTGGCCAGGCGTTCCTCCCTGCAGAGTTGGAAGAGCCACTTTGATCTCGTCTACAAACGTGACCAAGGCAAGCAGTATGGCCTCCACAGTGTCGATGCGTTAGCGATCACTGGAACCACCTTGGTTACTGTCTATCATGAATACCGTCCTTACGTGAGGAGAGATGGACGGAGCGGTAGAGGACGCGCCCTCTGAATCATACCCCTGTAGTGAGAAGTTGTCGGGGTATGTGGGAATGTTCTCCTCTGGTTCGGACTCGGAAGGAACAGTACCCCCAATCTCCGAGTTCTCCTCGTCTTGGAAGTTGTGGATGTCGTCGGTAACGTTGGGGTTTGCTGCATCTGATGGGAGAATTGTTTCCCCCGGCTCATCTTCTTGGAACATCGGATTATGGTGGAGGTTCGGAGGAGTGCTACCCCCAGTCCTAGTAACCCCCAGTGTTGTGGACGACGAATATCCTACTGTAGCAGATTTCGTCTTAGAACGGGTGCCTTGGAAAACTCCGGTGGTGGGCACCCGCTTAGACGACAGTCTTTTGGTCAAAGTGGTTGAAATCTTCAGACTGGGAACATTTGTCTTCTTCTTTCTCCCATCGGCGGGGACTTTCTGAGCAGAGTTGCAGGAGACGACGGGAAGTTCCTCGTCTTCTGAAGACGGCTGTTGCAGTCTTTGAAAGACGGACTGCCGATCTTTTCGCATCATCGCATTATTGCAGCAGCAGTTGACGATGACTTGGGTGCAGTGACGTCCGTGGGAGGACTCTTTGCACCCCGGTGCGTCTTCTCTTTCCTTGCGTTTGTGGAGGATGGCCTTATGCAAGTCAGATGGGTCTGGATCGACCATGTTTGCTTCCTAGATTTTGGAAGACTTTTACGAACTTCTCTATCCGTTTGCCGCCGGGGGCTGGACTCGAGTGGTTCTGTCTAACTTCCCATCTGAGGCCCGCATAACAGTATACGGTACGCTCTGATGGTCAGAGATCGGGTCAGCGGACCGAGCTTGCCAAGCTCGCACTGCCCTAGACTTCTTCGCTCTAGTGCGTAAGGGCACATAGTAGGAAGAGTCTAGGTGATGTTGGAGAGAGTCAGACATATCTTCTTGGGAGCATAAGAGATCAGGACCATAGGAGAGGCAGTCGAAGACAAAGCCACGTGGAGTAGGCGTCATGCGGCTGTCATCAATAACCTTCATGCGGCTGGTAGGCGTAGCCGCATAGGTCTTTTTCATGCGGCTGGGAGCTTCGGCCGCATGAGTTTTCTTCATGCGGCTGAATGATCTGGCCGCATAGACCTCCTTCATGCGGCTGGCAGACTCAACTGCATGAGCATCCTGCACGCTGTTGGCAGACTTGGCCGCATGAGCGTTCGGCTTCTTCTTGGGGCGCATAGAATAACTCTTTGTCCCTGCAAGTCCAGCATCGTAGTGCTTTTCTCTGCCAGACTTGGGGACAGCAGAGTTCTCTACGGCTCGAAGTGGAGCCGTATGAGACTCGCCTTCGCCATCTTGGGTAGCAGAGAGTACCCCGTCCAGAGCTTGTGGAGGAGCAAATAATTTTGGCCTCTACTCGCAGCGAGCTTTCTTTGTGCGGGTTCGCTTCTGGACCGGGCCAGCGCTTCCTTCAGAGAGCATTTCTTCAAAATCCTGTTGGTCGAAGCGGACGACCATCTTCTGTTGCGTGGAGCCAAGTTTGGCTGTATCTGATTGCGTTACCAACTTCTCAGCCGTGGAGAAGTTTGTCTCCAGCAGAGTCGCTATCGTGTTTGCCATAAAATATAAAAGAACAGAACAATTATCGGAGGACTGGACTTTTACTTCACAATACAAACTCGCTTGTACAAAGAAAGCCTAGGGACGAAAACCTAGGTACAACAATCTAAGTACAATTGTTTATTTTAGATTCTGGGGTGACGATAGAGGCTCGAGAAAGCTACGGCAGCTCTGCCTTACTCCTTGGACGATCGGGTGCAGCCTTGGCTCTGTAGTAGAACTGTTGGGCATTTATGAAGAAATGCTCTCTCTTCAGGCACTCTGGCTCTCTATGCCTCTCTCTGCCTCTCTGTATGTCTCTCTCTCTCTCTCTCCGTATATATCTGCGTCTGTCCGTGTGTGTGTCCTCTACAAGGGAATGGCACCCTGCTATTTATAAGAGTGGGGGGCCTCATTAGTGTTTACAATGATTGCCCATTCTTGTAAGTCGGCGGCTATTGATCATTGGTTCTGGGCCGTTCATCGAGATTTGAGCAGTAAATATGATTGCATCAAATCCTTTGTGGGTAATTAATGTTGATTGACATAAATCCTCCTGATTTGTCATGCCAACCTCGAATTTCTCGACACGTGTCTTTAATTGGCTTATTTGCAAATGATCTGATTTGATCCCAATATTTTATTAGGATTTGCTGAGAGATTTCGATCAATCTGATGCCACGTGCCCTGCTATCATGCCACGTGTCAAAATAGCAGAAATATGAGCCACCGGAAAGTTAGGCCGCATACGGCTGGCTACGTGTCAAGGCTGCTTGAGAGTGGCCCGCATAGTAATGATTTGAGCTGCATGAGTGTGGATGACCATATGAGTGAACCGCATGGAGATAGTACTCGTGAGCCGCATGGGGCTGGTCTTCGTGAGCCGTATGGAGCTAATCTTCGTGAGCCGCATGGAGCTAGTCTTTGTGAGCTGCATGGGGCTAATCTTCGTGAGCCGCATGGGACTACTCTTCGTGAGCCGCATGGAGGAGTCTCCGCTTGGGCCGCATACAACTGTCCACGTGTCAAAGCCGCATGACAGTTTCTGACTCTCAGGGGATCGTGTCAGAGATTTTCTTCGCTTCCCAAGGAGTCCGTCATTATGAGGAAGTCATAATGATATCTTTGTGTCAGAACTATCACCTTGTCAGAGGTGTCAGCCGTCAAGGCATTTAATGCTGTAATGGACAAGGGGGAGAGCTGTTTTGCAGGCCACGTGGCTCCTCCTTGAGCCGCATAGAGCTTGTTTGAACCGCATAGACGCTCGAGCCGCATGAATACTTGTGCCGCATGAACTTTCTGAGCCGCATGGGGCTCTCTGGCCGCATGGATCTTTCTTTATTCTTTTCCATGCTTCTACAATGTTATTATAAAACAAAATTATTTTCAAAGTCCTTCAAAATAAATAAATAAGTATTAAAATATTGAAAGATAACCACTCTATGATTTTAGTAGATGGTAAACAACTAACTATCCAATTTAGTGTGTTCACTAGATACAAAACTTAGCCATGACTAAGAAATATTATTTGTAAAATATAAAAATTAAAGGTATCATATTTTAGAAACATATAAAAGATAAAAAAATCCTATAAAAATTTAAGGGGTTTACACCAAGACTACCCCCACTCCTATGATGATTTGACCTTTAGGGCCTATTCTCGAAGCACCGTCGAAGAACATCCACCAGACGGAGTTCACTTCTGCGATATTGGATTCCAACACTTCGTTTGGAATGTCTTCGTAGAGTTTGGATGTTTTCGGTATCAGGTGTGCGGCTAAAAAGTCGACCAGTGCTTGACCATTGACAACTTTTTATGGAATAAATACCATAAAATATGGTGATTAGAGTATTGCCCATATAGCCAGTCTAGAGTTTATCCCTCCTGGCTTTGTCAGGAGGACCTTGAGTGGATTGACTAGGGATATGACATAGATTATTTGACCCGTCACATAGTAGCGAGTCTTCTGAATGGCAAATACTAGAGCTAGGCACTCTTTCTTGACAGGGTTGTACCGGTGTTCGACCCCAATCATTGTTCTACTTAGATAATAGATGGCTTGTTCATGGCCCACGTCATTGTTCTGGGCCAGCATGGCACTAATAGAGTGGTCCATTGTACGGACATAGAGCAGGATTGGTTTTCCCATACCGAAGCTACCAATACCGGAGGATTTGTGAGATAAGCTTTGATGTCATCGAATGCCTTTTGGCACTCTTCAGTCCAAACGAAGGAAACTTCCTTTTTCATGAGTTTGGTAAAGGGTTGGAACCGTCCAGAAAGATTTGCTATAAATCTTCTGATATATGCGAGACGACCTTGTAGGCCTCAAAGTTCTCTCAGATTCTTTGGAGGGTTCATGTCAAGGATAGCTTTGGTCTTTTAAGGGTCGACGTGGATACCCTTCGCAGCGAAGATAAAATCCAAGAACATGACGCTAGAAACCCCAAAAAATGATTTAGCTGGCTTTATCTTGAATCGGTATACCCACATGAGATCAAAGACCGTCCTTAGATCATGCTCGCCCCGAGAGCGACTTTTAACAGCGATGTCATCCACATAACATTCGACTGTCTTGCGAAGATGCGTGCGTAAGATGGTGATCATAGCTCATTGGTATATTGCACCTGCATTCTTCAATCCAAAGGGCATCACTGTATAACAAAAAAACCCATCGGAGTTCTGAACGATGTATGCTTCTCGTCATTGGGGAACATCTTGATTTGATTGTAGCCTGAATACCATTCCATGAAGGATATGCGTTCGAAGACACATGTGTTGTCGATCATCACGTTGGTGATCGAAAGGGGAAACTCATATTTCGGGCAAGCGGAGTTGAGGTCCCGAAAGTCTATGCAGACTCGAATTTTTCCATTCTTTTTGGTAACGGGGATAATGTTGGCTACCCAGTCGGGGTGCTGTTCTTCGCCGATAAACCTACTGGTTATGAGTTTTTCCACTTATTTCTCAATAACGTCCATAATATTAGGACGAAAGTGTCGCTGTTGTTGCTTAACAGGTTTAGCATTGGGCAAAATGTTAAGTCAGTGCATGCGACTTGCGGTTCTAAACCCGGCATGTTCTCATAGCTCCAGGCGATGACGTCGATGTATTCCTTGATAAGCTGTATCAAGGATTCTCGATCTTCTCCTGTCAGGCTTTTGCTGATGAAGATGGGTTTAGGTGAGGATTCGTCCCCTAAGTCAATTTATTCAACTTTATCTTCAGTGGGAGGCTCTCCTTGTTCGAAACAAGATTCCCATTAAGCTCCCAGGCGTTGAGCCCAGGGTTCTTCTTTGAAGAATTCAAATGCTTGATCGTCATCCTCTTCGAGAGGGTGTGCAGATGTTATATTGACCGATAATACTTTCTTAAAGATTAGGCCGATGCTAGTGTCGGAGTCCCAAGTAAAGGCTTCGGATAAGTGGGAATGTACTATAGCTTCATCCTCTAAGCTTTCTGAGGTTGTTGTAGTCGTTATATAACCTCCCCCCATCGAGTACGGTGGTAGTAGTCTTGAGGCTTCCCCTTTGGAACGGGAAGTCGTAGTGGAAGGCATCGACCTTTTCAATAATTCAAGCCTTTGCCAATTTTTAAGTCATAACCCATATTCTGGATGAGGTACTTTGCTTGATTAGTATAATTGTATATTTGTAATCTACCATTATTCGGCTCTGGTTCGGTTGGAGAGAGGTCTTGATGGCGTTCGACCTTGCCGAAGATGTTGGGTTTTTCTTCCTTATTTTGTGGCGGAACTATATAACAGACTCATCGTCTTTCAATGCTTCGCATAGAGCATCTCGAGTATCTTTAGATAGTCGGAGAAGCTCAAACAGTGATAACCGAGCCGGAGTATTGGCGAGCTGCGCCAATATGTCGAAGTTATAGGACTTAGTCAACCCCAAAGCACCTTCTTTCCTTAGAGGCTTGTCGAAATGAGCCTCAATTTATCTCTGTCTGTCGGCTGCTGGAGGTTGGGACGAATCCTCCTTTTGGGCAGCACTAGTTGTGACGGGAGGTTCCTCCTCAGCCGTAGCCTCCTCCTGTTGAGTGTTCTTTTTTGACCGTGTCACCACTGGAAAGGCTTCCTCCGGAAAAGAAGTGACCATTCGGCAAGACTTGGACTTCTTGTCTTTAGTTTTGGTGATAGGGTGTACCACTGGTTGAGTCAGCTCCAGAGCTAGATCTGGGTAAACCCACATGATATTGCCCTGAGATGTAGCGAATGGAACCAACCGACTCACGTTGTCATGAGTCAGTGGAAGTTTGGTTAATTCCATTGTTGCCTTAGGAATAGGGACGACACCATCTTGGGCCTCAGTTGGTGACAGGGTGCCAAACTGAAGGGACACCATGTTTGCAGCGACCGTTTTGTCCTTATAGTCGAGAAAGAGGACATTCGCATTGATCATGCATTGGATATAGTTCTTTAGTATGTAGTAGTCTTGGGTTGGGTGCCGAACGAACCGATGGTAGTGACAATACCTTGGATCACTAACTCTATCCACCTCGTCGAGACGCTTAGGATCAGACAACTTGATCTTGTCGCCTTGCATCAATACCTCAAAGAGTTGTAAGGTATCTTTGTCGTTAAAGGAGTAGACCTTCTTCTGTCTTGGTGCAGTTGGTGGTTTTAGGAGCTGAGGCACCCTTGGAGGTATTGACTGTCAACGCCTGCTTCCCCTTTTACTCATGCCCGCTGTTGTTACTATTGGAGGGGTGCTTCCCTTTTGTCGTAGAACGAAGGGAAGTTGAGTCCCAAGAGACGAGCATCTCGAGCCTTTATTTTAGCGCTTTCTGCCCCAATGATGGGTACGGTCCAGTCCTTCTACTGGGTAGAATCGACCCAGAGTTTAACAGTCGACATCATTCCGGTAGGAGTCCATCAACACCGATTCAGGAATACCGGGTGGTAGCCTCAGACATGCTGGATGGAAGTGCTCGATATAAGCTCGAACCGACTCTTTCTCCTTCTGGGTGATTTCGATGAGGGCGGACATGGTCATGTCCATTCCGCCATCATAAAATCGAGAGAGAAAAGGGTGTTTCAGATCCTCGAAAGAGGATATACAGTGATCAGGGAGGCTACAAAACCATTCATAGGCTACCCCTTTCAACGTCCCGATAAATAGATCTATCAGCAAGGGGTCATCCTTTGGCAAGTGCCCCGTCATAGAGGTGAAGTATGTCATATATCGGCAAGGTAACTCCTTCCCATTGTGTCATGCCCCAATTCGACGAACCGTTCATCCTCGTATTGATTATGCCGAATCGATCGTCCTTGCTAGGGCATGATGCCGTACGAGTCTGGAGTTGTACTCGTACAAGGCAAGAACATTACATTTGATACATCATTTGAAACATCAAGTTGAAACTTCATAAATTTCAGAGAATTGAACACGCAGTATAGGAAGATAGAAATATGCTTTCATTGATAACTTGCAACTAAGTGCAATTTATATTACATTGGATATGCCATTGCGGCTACATTAATTGAAAGAAAAAAATACTCGATAAGCTACCTGAACTAACACTTGTCATTCCATACATTCACCCTTTTATACATTGAAAGCCATCGATGAATTGGCTTTAAAATACTTTTGAATATGAAGAGCTTCAAAACTCATTTCCGAACTTCAGCTTTGGCTTAACAACGTGCACCCCAGAGTCCTCGTCACCTGTAGGGTTGGAGGATTAATACACTTGGGAGTGTACTAGTGAGCGGGACGAACCCACTCGTCTAAACCGACTCTGATTGTAAAGGTAGGCATGCATTGGAGTTTTCTATCTATTTAAAACTAAATGAATTCAGTTCATACTAATAGCCTTCCTTGAAACAGTAAAAAGCATACAACAAAACATAGCATATTAACTCATTTCTCACCCAGTCGTGCTCGTCCCTGCATAAAATAGAGATTATAATTTCCATCTGCATAAGACAATAGGTGAGCATGCTACTATCTTATATGTGTGGTCATTGGTGCTATGTACCATGAGGGACTTTTATATGGCATTGCGACGCACCTGTCATCCTGGGTTGCAAGCCCTACTAGAGGTACCGTAATACCTCGTGACATAGCATGATTTTGTATATTTCCCCTAGGTTGATTCGGTTCTGATGCCCCACATACCATTTTGAGGAAAATTAAACTTGTGCACAAGTTGTCCATGACCATGCCAATGCGTGAACAGTTTAATATATATGAAACATATTGCATAGCATGGACAATATTGAGCAGTATTATCATTTTTCTCAACTCATACAACGAATCATTTTCCCTAAAGCCGTACTTCTGATTTGGCATCCCGTAGGCACTAATTTCCTGAGGTACCATATGCCGCAACCAACATTTCATTTTATTTTACCGATCATGAAATAGGCTCTCTCTCTTTTCTAGAACCTTATATTTTCACATTTTGATGTAAAACTTATATTTTCAAAGTAGTTTACTCTAAATTGATACAGCTATCCTGACTTCTTGATCTTAGTGATTTGGTATGCATTTAACTTGGCTTCATCGATTTGAATATGTTTGAGGCAAACTAAATTTCATTTGCGGGAATGAGTAGAAAAGAAGAGGCCAAACTACCCACCAAGTATTTTATCATGCCGAGAGTCGAAGCGCTTTACAATTTTCAAGCTTCAGTTACGTGAGCTCCTATATTGGCACCAACATTTTATCAGAATCCCTTCTTTAATCCACCGTTTCGAAATGCGTAGAATGAATGCAGAAATCGATATAAAAACACATTCATCAAAACCAAGCTGCAAAAACTCAAGAAAACCATACAACAGTCTAGTCCCATCGAAGGGTCTCTTATATAGGGCTCACTCGTCGAGATGTAGCCTGCTACATCTAGGACATATTCCAACATAAGCCGTTCCATTAGTTGGATCGATTCTCGTAACATTCGTCCAAATCAATTTATTCGATGCCACAAAGTGTTATCGTAAGCCAAGCTCAGTGATCGAATCAAATAGCCATCTAAGTTCCCGATCGATCTGACTCGTCGCAAGCATATTACATAGTCCGTCGCCTATCGAAAATGGGACACTACATAATATACCACTAAGAAAAAGTTTCGTCCCAAAACTTAAGAACAAGGGTCTGACCTTAAGTTTGGCAAACAATGAAGGATACTTCTCCTTCATCTCTACCTTCATCTTCTATGTTGATTCTTCAACTAAATGGTTCTGCCAAAGCACGCGAACCAAAGACATCGACCAATTTTACAAGGTCTTTTCCTTTTGGTCCAAAATTTGAATAGGCTCCTCCGAGTAAGACAAGTCCGCACGTAGCTCCAACTGATCGAAGATAACCACATGACTTGGATCGTACACGTATTTTCGAAGTTATGATATGTGGAAAATATCGTGCACTTCAGCCAAGGTAGGAGGGAGTGCGATCCGATAAGCAACAGTCGCAACCCGCTCGAGGATCTCGAAAGGGCCTACAAATCTTGGGCTTAATTTGCCTTTAACATCGAACCGCATCACGCCACGCATGGGCATTACTTTCAAAAAAACATGGTCCCCGACCAAAAAGTTTAGTAGTCGTTGACGAAGAACTGCTTAGCTCTTTTATCGACTTTGTGCGATGCGAAGTCTATTGCAAATCAAGCGAACCTTTCGACGGCCTGCTCCACCAGTTCTGGTCCGAGCACTTGTCGCTCCCTGACTTCATCCCAGCATATCGAGACCAACACATTCTTCCATAGAGCGCTTCATATGGAGCCATCTGAATGCTCGATTGATAACTGTTGTTATACGCAAACTCTGCAAGCGGCAAATGCTTATCCTAACTAGTCTTTTGATCGATCGCATACAGATGCAACATATCCTCTAGGATTTGATTCACCCTCTCCGTCTGACCATCTATCTGGGGGTGGTATGGAGTACTGAAATTAAGTTTGGTCCCCATTGCAGTTTGCAAACTCGTCCAGAAATACGATAGAAAGTGCCCGTCTCCGTCCGAAACTATTGTGGCTGGTACCCCGTGCTGTCAAACAATCTCATCGATATAGATTTGTGCTAACCGATCGACGCTCCATGCTACTTTATTTGCGATGAAGTAAGTCGACTTGGTCAATCTATCAACAATGACCCAAATTGCATCATTCTCCTGCGGCGTCTGTAACGCCCCAGAACCAGAATACTGGAGAGCAGAGGCATATATAGCCAGCTACGTATAATGAAATGGAATCCACCTCACTATACGGTCACGGCTGTCTAGATATATGAGGGTTTAACTACAAGCCATCAGTCTCTTACGGTCATGAACAAGCCTATTGTCTAAATCTCAAGCAAGTAATAACAGTCACAAGATGTTAGAGCATCAAATATACAATAGTAAGGCGTCCCATACATTACATATTTGGATGATCATGAAGCTAGTCATTACAAAATGTGAAGACTAGCAAGAGTTTTAGTCATACATGATCAACCCTAGGATTTGTCAATCATGTTACAGCCCGTAGGCAGACAGTAAATAAAGTACAATCGAGCTAACACGTGCTCGTCGGCTAAATGCCTCAAAAGAATATTTTTACAATAGAGCGGGAGAGCCAAAGTAAACCCACTCGTTGCCAGGGTTCCGTCTAGTGGTTGTAGGAGCGTAAAAAGTGCTTCGTAGACTAAGTCAAAGAAGTTGAGAACTTTACGCAATTCAAACTGAGTCAAACTCAAACTTTACGCGAGCAACTCTCTACGCGAGCAACTCTCTACGCGAGCTACTCTCTACGCGAGCTACTTTACGCCAGGGCTATTCATTGAACTTTACGCAAGGGACAGACTGTCAGGCGGCATTTAATGCAAGTGATTTGATCTGACAGAATGATTTTCTGACAGCATGCAGCACAGAAGTCGAGAAGATTGGATTTACACCAAACCCAATACTCGTCGTATAGTGTGCAGAGGGGGCTACTTTACGCTCAATAAAACTGCTTCTTTTACGTATGATAGTTATTCTAGCTTTTACGCTCAAAGCTATTGTGGGCGTAAAGTTTATTTGGGCTACTTTTTACGCTCAAGGCTATTTTAGCCACTTTACGCGGGAAGTTTATTTTGAGCTATTTTACACCCAGTTTGTCACTTTACGCTAGGAGTGTATTTTGGGTCATTTTTATGCCCGATCTTTCCTGACCACTTAAGAACGTGGTTTGCCCACGTGGCTTTCATGCCACACTTCTCGAGGAACGTGTGTACGTGCTTTTCCCATTTTGTTGAAGTAGTGGGACACGTGTCACCATGCGTAGAGATCAAAACTCTACATGGGACACGTGTCAACGTGCGTAGAGGATGATTTACATCGTTGGTGATAGTTACTAGCGTAAAGACCCGATTTGTTGCTTTTTACGCACAAAGGGTTAAGTCTATAAATAGACTTATTTTTCACATAGACATGATCAAGAGATCAACAGAGAGACAGGGAGAGGAGATTCTGATGAAATTCATACTTTCAGAGTGGTATTCCCAGAAGCATTTCTTCAACTTTTTCTCAAGAACAGGGTGAAGCAAAGCTAGAAAGCATTCGACTGTGCCATCAGTGCCATTGCTCGATACCTTTCCGATGACTTAGTTCTTTCGAGTGTTCATCTTCTTCAAGTAGTTTTCTTCTTCATCATCGTATGGTCCAAGGAACAAAGTGATCGTTCTCAGATCAGACTTCCATAGCAATACTTCCCAGAACAACTTGTACTTTTGTACTTTTTCTAGTTTTGTTTCAAAAGCCAATTTTAGGCATTTTGTTAAGTGAAACAAAATAGCGACTCTGCTAGGGACATCCTTCTCCTCTGATGAGAAGGCAATTGCTCAATATGATGATGTGTCGGTCGGATCGACAAAGAAGACTCTGGTTGTGCACTTCGACCAGACTGCCTACGAAGAAATGCTCCGAACTGGAGGTAGTACTCGCTACTCCAATGTTCAAAAATCGTGGAAGGCGTGAAAAGTTTGGATTCCCAAGTCCAAAGCATCCTCGGATCTCCCTGTTGTTTCTGAAGGCAAAGTAATCCTTCCTACTCCTGTGGTGGAGGCTCCCGTCTGTGACGAGGCAGTCTCTACTTTGGTGATACGCCCTGGGCGTAAAAATCAGTCTTCCGTTTGTGACGTGGCAGACTCTCCAGTTTTACGCTCTGAGCGTAAAAATCAAGTTTTACGCTCTGAGCGTAAAAATCAAGTTTTACGCTCTGAGCGTAAAAATCAAGTTTTACGCTCCGCACGTAAAACTCAGTCTCCCATCTGTGACGTGGCAGACTCTCATGTTTTACGCTCTGTGCGTAAAAAGTAGTCTTCCGTCTGTGACGTGGTAGACACACAAGTTTTACGCCCCGCGCATAAAAATATGTCTCCCGTCTGTGACGTGGTAGACACACAAAATTTACGCTCCACGCGTAAAGAAAAATCTCCCATCTATGACGTGGCAGATACTCATGTTTTGCGCTCTACGCGTAAAGGTAAATCTCCTGTCTGTGACAGTGTAGATAAAATTCACAATGATACTTTGGCATCTAAAGTAAATTTACCTGCACGCATGCAGCGTAAAAATATTGTTGGTAAAACTTCGGTTCTCCACCAACAACCTTCTTACACTGCTTTATGCAAGGTACCAAACCTACAAATTACGCGTAATGATGATGGAGTCCTTTGTGCTTAAAAATCTCAGGATTTACGCACGCAACTCCAAGCGCGTAAAAATGTACAGTTTGGTTCTGCTAATGCAGCCATTAATCTTCTTTATACACAAGGGACTAAACATTTCTCTACCCCAAATGTAATAAAGAAGACTACACCTTCTACTCCTTCTAATTTACGCGAGTTGCTAGTACAAAAGCGTAAAAATAGACAATCTTCTGTGACACTCACCCAAGAAAATCATCATTGTGAGTGTCACCAGATTGTCATCAAATGTTGTTGTTCGGCTTCGAAGCGGTCAGTTTTTGACCGATTAAGCTATAATGAGACTCAACAGCAAGTTGATGACTAAGAACATGAGTTGTTATATGCATCAGTCAATATGGTATCTCATACCAACAGAGGACGACGTTCAAGACGTAACTCGTCCCAGACTCCTGGTCAACAACAATTCAACAGACTTCTTGATTCTTTTGAAGGAGTATATCAGAATACTCGATCAAGAAGACAAAGACAGTTGCAGACTTCTGATTCAGAAGCTGGGGGTACCCAATCTTTTGAGTCCGAAACTGATAGTGTCGATTCATACCTCTATACCAATCACTCTGTATCTTCAAGGGAGGTTGAATCCTATGCTATTGGAGATGAACCGGAGACGTCATCTACTAATACAGAATAGCGTCTCTCTGTCGTTGAGCAATCATTGAAGGACATGCTTACCATGATGCAAAGCATACATCAAATAATAATGACTCAACAAGTTGCTCAGCCGGCAGTAGTAACACCGGTGTAGGTAGCAGCACAAACTCAAGATAGTCAAGGGGTTGATATACCTTTGAATAATCAAGAGCCTGTTGTTAACCAAAATTTTGCAACTCCAGATCCTATCATTCCATAAGATATGCCACCTCCGGTGGAAGTCACGGTACATCCAGCAACTATTCAATCGAATGTGCTTCCTCAAACTAGTGAAGCTATTCAAGCAGTGCGTGAGCTAAAAGCACAGTTTGAAGTTCTGAAGCACAAAGATCAACTCCAGAGGTTAGGGATTAAGCAACCTTATCCTCATCATTAGAATGATGTACCCTTTCCTCCGAAATTCAAGCTACAATTGATGGTATTATTTGATGGAAAGGCTTCTCCCAGTCAATATATCAATTATTTTGATATTATGACTGTACACTTGCAGAAGAATGATGCTCTTCTTACTCGAGTTTTCATCGGGTGCCTGACGGATTCAGCTTATGACTGGTATCGCATTCTACCTGACAATTGCATTTCGTCTTTTGATGAATTTAAAGCAATGTTTCTCTCCCGCTTCTATGAGGTAGGCATGGACATGAACATGTCCTCCTTAATAGAGATCAAACAAAAGGAAAAGGAAGATACTCGGACGTTCATCGAACGTTTCCGACAGGCAACTTTGAAGATGCCTCCTGGTATAACAGATTCAGCATTGATTGACACGTGCAAAATGAATCTACGACCTTCCATTACTGTCTTTACGGGCTCCCAATTCACAGATTGGGCCTCGTTTATTATAGCAGCAGTTTCTGTCGAGACCAATGGTAGGTTGGCTCGTGAACATAGGATGATCTTTTCCTCAGAGGACAAAGGAAAGAAAGGCCCTTCTGGTAATAATTCCGACAATCGTAATAGAAAAGGGAAGGAAACCCTAGTGGTTAATCTTTCAAAACCTAAAATGATGCCGAATAATCAGGAGTCTTCCAAGCTAAAAGAAGAATACTCTTTTGATGACAGTAATATCCCAGGGATATTCTAATGTCTGGTAAAGAGTGGCAAACTTCAGATTCTAGAGCCGAAAAGACCTAATGAGGTGAATCTGACCGACAATCCTAAATATTGTATTTATCATAGATACATAAATTATCCTACCAAGGCTTGTTACGTCTTGAAGAAGAAAATCCAGGATCTGATAAATGCCAATGCCATCGCTTTAACCAACGATGAGCATACGGTCACGACCAACATGATTTCTCTTCAATTTGGAGGTTTTTCTCCACAACAAGTCCCAGATGGAATTGTCCCAATTCCAAAGGCGACGATGAAGATCGAGAATATCCCGCCTGCTAGAGAGCAAAATGAAGGATTGTTGCCTCTCACACTAAAAAATGGTGAAATCATGTGGGTACATACTGACTTAGTACCTGAAATAGAGAATGAAGGTAAAACTTTAAAATCCAAGAAAGGTAGGAAAGTCAAAACTTGTAACATGATTTCTCATGCTGTCACTCCAGATCCTGAGGATTTAGATCATCTTTGGGATGGCATTCCTTTGGAGGATAGACTGAGGGGTTTGAATATATGCCCTCCAAGTTTGGCTCCTCCTACCAAGCTCAAACCTACTCATCAGCAGTGGTTAGCTATGAATAGTGTCCCCTTATACAGGGCACAACAAGTCTTTGCTACTTATGAGAAAGCGCCTGTAGGAATTTTTCCTCTTGTCCCAAATACTCCTTCTCCGGTGGCTACAGAGATTCCTATTCCTCCATCTCCTGTAGTTACAGAGGTCTCTGATTCTTCTTCCTCTATTGAACCATCTATTAAAAGTCCGCTACCTACTCACTTGTATAGTCAGCAATCAGTCCATCTCATAAAAAAGATGTGATATGACTTTCAAAAAGTGGAACGTTTGAATTATGATAAAGGAATGCGACTTCCTTTATAAATTCAAAGTCAAAAATCTACTCTCGAATTGGGTTTTGAGGTTCATCATAAAAATCCTCGCAAGAAAAAGACTAAGGAAAAGAAGACTAAATCCTGCAATATGGTACATCCTTCTCCTGAGTCTGAAGAAGAAACCTTTGCTGGTACGAGATCTGGAAAAGAGTACCAAAAAGATTATGAGGGATCTTCCAAAGAAGCAGAGGACGTAGTTGAAACACTACCTGTTCAACCATCTCCTATTCCTGCTAAACCATCTGTGGTTGAAAAGGGGAAACAGAAAGCAGTACGCTTTGACATTCCATTGAAATCTGCTCCAAATCAAGGGGTGATGATGAAACCCTACAAGTTCGATATTCTAGCCCAGTTAGCTAATACTCCGGCTAGACTCTCTATCTTCGAGTTGCTTTGCCTTTCTAAAGAAAGTCGCAAAACTTTGAGTGAAGCTTTGCTGCAAGCTGACTCATGCTTAGCTCAACTCAAGACTCCTGACAATATACCAGTATCGTGCCCACAATGTCATAGTGTGATGGAGGCAATTCCTAACATCACCTTTACACAAGAAGATATCCTGTTGAAGCATAATAAGCACGACAGGCCTTTGTGCTACATTGGGTATATAGAATCTACTGAAATTGACAGGATTTACATTGATCCAGGGTCTTCTATTAGCATAATTCTTCAGAGTATGCTACGACCTTTGAAGATTCCTACTAGTGATTTGACTTACACTAGTACCACAATAGTTGGTTTCAACTCTGGAAAGAGTAAACCACTGGGGAAGATTCGTCTGAAGATTCAGATTGGTGATCTTCGAACTATGGAGACCTTCTATGTTATCAACTCAGACGTATCCTACAACATCCTTCTCGGAAGACCGTGGATATATGAGCATAACATTGTGCCTTCAACTCTCCACCATTGCTTCAAGTACGTGGATTTCCAAGGTGTTGTGAAGACTGAGTTTGCTGATATCAATCCTTTCAAGGGTGTTGAAGCCTATTTTTTTGACTCAATACTCTGCAAACAAGAGCATGTAAAGGAGATATCGGATATGGCCGAAGATCGATCACCAGCTGAAGATCAAGCTGACAATAAAGATCCTCCAGAAGAGCAACCTTTGAAGATCAAAGTCAAAGGTCGAATCCAACCCCAATCTGTCAATGACCAACCTCTGGTGATCAAGGTCAAAGGAAGAACTCGAGCTTCTTTTGAGGAATCAGTGAGTATTCCTGCCAAAAGCCAAGTTCAACCTCTTATGATCAAAGTCAAGGGACGTACTTCTCGTACGAATGATCCAGAACCACCGCTGATCATCAACCTTGGCAAGTCTATGCAGAAGACAGATGACAGTCCGTTAATGATCAATCCGAAGCGTATTACGCAACTTGTAAATGATATAAATATTAATCATTCTGTACTTTTTGATATCAGTAAAGATTTCCTTTTAGAGTACATGGCTGTCAAATTTATTGAGAGAATGACTTTATCTGATGATAATCAAAGTTATCAACATAAAAATGACATAAATACAGAGGAAACCTTATACATTGATCATAAGGAAAATTCCTTTCCTCCTCATGTCAATGTTGGACCATATGCTCAAAGGTTTCTAACATCTTCTCCATATCTTCTTCCTGTAGCTGCTTCATCACAAGCTTATGTAACTTATAGACGTCACGAAGAATCTTATTTCGTGATTCCGTCTGATAAGAAAAACAAGCGCCAAATTGTGTTTGGTCTGGCTAGAAACATCCCTGTTGTTCAGACGGATGATCTTAGAGATAATGATAAAGGAAGAATCCGAATTGACAAATATAGTCAACAATCTCTCAAGATTATCCAGAATATGGGATATGATTTGAAGACTATGCCGGGTCTTAATCAAGGCAAAGGTAGACGATTACCATTATGTGGTGATCCATTTTACCAGAAAACTCGGTATGGGTTGGGATACGATCCATCCCACATGTTTAATGAGGATATACAAGAAGAATTTTCTTCCAGTTCTTCACAATCCTCAGATTATGAAAAAATCTAGTTCATCGAATCGGATACATCCCATATGTATAAGGAAGATATGGAAGATTATTTTTCCAGTTTTTTACAATCCTTATATATTGGAGGAGACTATTATGATGAATCTGAGGACGTCTTCTCAGTCAACATGGTTCAAACTGATGGTGAATCTGAGCCATTTGAGAATGACCCTTGGGTACAGCAAATGGACACTCAGTGGGAACTTCGTTTTGAACAGCGACAGCCACCTATAGAGGATGAGATTGTCCAGATTGATGTTGGAGACGGAATTACGTCCAAGCCGATATTCATCAGTAAAAACCTCTCCGAAGAAGAAAAGGAAGAGTTGATAAAACTGATTAAAGAATATATTAATATTTTTGTATGGAGTTATGAGGATATACCGGATCTAGATCCTAAAGTTTCTACTCATAAACTCAATATTCTTCCTAACGCCAAGCCTATAAAACAACAGCAGCGGCATTTTCAACCAGATATGATGGATGCAATTGAAGCAGAAGTCAAAAAGCTAATCACATGTGGCTTTGTTCGTGAAGAACAACACCCAGACTGGGTTGCTAACATTGTACCTGATATGAAGAAGAACGAAAAAGTCCGAGTTTGCATAGATTTTTGAGATCTTAATGAAGCTTATCTAAAGGACGAATTTCCACTTCCGATTACCGATGTCATGATCGATAATACATGCAGTTTTGAGCGCATGTCTTTCATGGACGGATTTTTAGGATACAATCAAATTAAGATACATCCAGGAGATGAGAAGCATACTGCTTTTTGTACACCCCTTGGAGTCTACTGTTATACGGTGATGCCGTTTGGTCTGAAGAATGCCGGTGCTACGTATCAACGGGCTATGAGCAACATCTTTCAAGAACATCTACGGAAAATGGTTGAGTGTTATGTAGATGATATTGCTGTCAAAAGTCGATCAAAAGATGATCACATTCAAGACTTGAAGACAGTATTTGAGTTGATGCGTCAACATTAATTGAAGATGAATCCCACTAAGTCTTTCTTAGGGGTATCTAATGGCAAGTTTTTAGGATTTGTCATCACTTCTCAGGGTATCCATGTTGATCCTGATAAAATCAAAGCAATTCTTGAAATGCGTCCTCCAAGCAATCTAAAATAATTACGTAGCTTCCAAGGTCGCATTGCTTATATCAGGAGATTTATATTAAATCTTTCTGGGAGATGCCAACCTTTCTTTCGTTTATTAAAGAAAGGTGTATCATTTGTCTGTGATGAAGCATGTCAGAAAGCCTTCAATGACATCAAGCAATACCTTAAAAATCCACCTGTTCTGGTACCTCCAGTGGTAGAAAGACCATTTTTGCTATATGTTTGAGCCTTAGATCATTCACTTGGTGCTCTTCTTGCACAGAAAAGTGATATGGATCATGAACAGGCAATTTATTATCTTAGCCGAATGATGGTTAGAGGTGAACACAGGTATACTCCTGTGGAAAAGGAATGTCTGGCCTTGGTTTTTGCCGTTCAAAAGATCCGACATTATGTGTCAGGACAGACTATTCATGTTATCTCCAGAATAAATCCTATTCGGGTATTGATAAGAAAACCGAGCATTCTTAACTCCAGGTTAGCCACCTGGGTGATGTTGCTTACTCCTTATGACATGGTCTATGTACCTCAAAAATCAGTGAAGGGCCAAGCATTAGCCGATTTCTTAGCAGCTCACCCTATACCTGAAACATCGAAACCATATGAAGACATTCCAGATGAAGTCGTGGATTGTAACATGACTCTGAAGGATGACATTTGGCAACTATATTTCGATGGAGCATCGCGGGTTGGACCTAAAGGCAATATTGTCTCCGGAGTAGGCATTGTCCTAGTCTCTCCTGACAAAATGGTCATATACCGTGCTTATTCTCTTAATGGGCCATGCTCCAATAATGTGGCCGAATACAATGCTCTGCTAATTGGTCTCCAAGTAGCAAAACAGCTGGATATTGAGTTCCTGGAAGCTTATGGAGACTCTTAACTGATTGTTAATCAGGTTAGAGGGACATATGAAGTCAGAAATCCTGACCTCATTCCTTATCATCAAGTGGTAAACGAATTTGTCCTTTTATTCAAAGGATTCTTCATCAAATTCGTACCACGTTCTTAAAATTTGGAAGCTGATGCTCATGCTAGTTTAGCTGCAGACATAGCTGTTCCAATTAGAAGACAAAACACCATTACTTTATTGGATCGAGACTTATTCTGTGTCAAGAATAATCTACATATTGAATAGAGTTATACTACAGAATCAAGTTCCCAGCAGAGGGATTGGAGAAGTCCATTCATTGATTATGCGGTTCATAGAATTTTACCTGAAAATCCAAAAGAAGCTGCATCAATCAAGAGACGATCATTTCGATTCTATTATGATTCTTCTTTACATATGTTATATCGTCGTTCTTATGACGGACTTTTGCTGCGCTGTCTCTCAGAGAGTAAAGCTAAGCAAACACTTCGTGAAGCTCATGATGGTGTCTGCGGTGCTCATCAACCAGGTCCAAAATTATAGGACCGCATTCGAAGAATGCGATATTATTGGCCTTCCATGATAGCAGATGCTGTGAATTATGCCAGACGGTGTAAAGCGTGTCAGATTTATGCTGATTTTATTTATCAACTATCTGAGTTCTTACATCCTATAGCAGCTTCTTGGCCCTTCGAAGCTTGGGGCATGGATATTATTGGTCCTATTAACCCTCCTTCTGTCTAGGGACATCGGTTTATACTAGCTATAACCGATTATTTTTCTAAATGCATGGTCGGAAGCAGTTCTCCTTGCTGAAGTAAAAACATCTAATATGGTTAGCTTCATTAAACATCATGTCATTTATCGTTCGGGATTCCCCGACGGATAATTCATGACAATGGACCATAATTTGCCAGTCAGGCATTTTATCGATTTTATGATAAGAATCGAATCCAAAATCTGGCTTCTACGGCTTATAATCCAGCTGCTAATGGTTTAGCTGAAGCTTTCAACAAAACAATCATTAAACTTCTCAAAAAGTTTGTCTCTTCTAATAAATATGATTGGAATGAGAAACTTAGAGAATGTTTATGGGCTTACCGAACGACAGTCCTAACTCCTACTGGTTTTACACCGTATTTACTAGTCTACGGATGTGAGGCTGTTCTTCTGCTGGAAATCTAGATCCTATCTCTTAGAATAGCCATTGCTAATGAGCTAACTACAGAGAGCAATAATCGCTTACGACTCCAAGAACTTGACGGATTGGACGAGAAGCGTCTTCAAGCGCAACAACACATTGAGCTGTATCAGGCCCGCATATCTCGAAATTTCAATCGTAAAGTTAAAGAGAGGGTATTTAAAGTCGGTGAGCTAGTTCTAGCTGTTCGAAGACCGATGGTGATGACTCATAAGAGAAAAGGGAAATTCCAAGCAAAATGGGAAGGTCCTTATGTCGTCGAGACTGTCTTCTTTAATGGTGCCTATAGGTTGTCTAAACCTAATGGAGATTTACTTATGATGCCGATCAATGGCAAATTCTTGAAGAAATATTATGTTTGAGTTTCTTCTTTATTCCCCAGCTACCAATGTTTGGTTAAGCTGATTATTGTATTCCTGAAAGAGACTTTTGATCTTCTGTCTTACCAGCTGATTATTATTTATCATGTTCTCAAGACCTCTGAATAAATATTAAGTCTACTTCTTTTCCTATCTATCATGCCCATTTGGCCTCTGAATAGATATTAATCTATTTTTTTTGAGTTGTTACGATCTGTCACGTTCATATTACCTCTGATAGTGTCGTATACTCTAAACAGAAAAAAAGATTCATTATCTGTCATGTCCACATTACCTCTGGATAGATATAATTTATTGAGTTTAGAAGACTTGCCATGTCCATATTACCTCTGATAAGTGTTTTCTATCTCATACCTATCGTTTAATTTCAAAATAAATGATAAGATCACAAAACAAATATTTTATTTATTTCTTGTAAATATTACAGAATGAAAAAGATAGAAGATTACAAAAGTCCTTTATTTGCCTAAGGCGGGGCAGAGACATCTTGAAGTAATTTCTATTGCTCCACTAGACGCTTGTAACGAGAGCTTAATACCTTCTTAGTAGCTACAGAGCGTCGAGCTTCGGGAGTGCAGATATGAGAAAGTCCAGCGAAACTGACTATCATCTTATCCTTGGCTTCGTCAAGGGTTTTGATGGTAGATTCAGCTCCGAAGACTTGTTCCTCCAAAATTGAGCTCTGAGTTAGGTGTTGGTCCTGGGCCATGATCATCTGCTCCCTCTATGCCTTCAAGCGAGCCAGCTCAGCCTCGACTTCGCGAATTCTATCATTTTGTTGATGAATTCTTATATTCGAAGTTTTATAGGCTTCTCTTTGGCTATCCAGCTCGGGCTTCGCTCCAGCCAAAAAAGCTTTTTCTTTGGCAACCTTTATGCTGTATTCATGGAGGGCTTCATTGAAAGTTGTCTCCCGAGCGAGGTATTCAGCAGATAAAGCGTCATACTCTTCTTGGATGAGACTTTCAATGGTTTCACTTGACAGCTTTAGATATTCTTTAATGGGCTATTCAAGTCCCTCCATGATTTTCTCCAACGCTGCTGCTCTCGCCGCATCATTGAACATGGCAACATTTCTGATAGTAAGAGCGATCGTCGCCTTCAAGCTCTCATAATTGAGGCCCTTATTCAGGACCATTTTGATTAGAGCCGCCAGAGTCTTGTAAAAGGTATCAGTATGAATCTCAATTAAGAGATTCATTTCTACACTTGAACTCGGCGTTGCGACGATGTCTACCAAATCTCTTCTCTGAAGACTAGGAGCAGATGTTGTTGCCTTGGTAGCAGGCTGAGATGAAGCTATTGTTGTCACTGCTACCATAGCCAACTGGTTCCCAGGAGCTTCAGGAACAGTGTCTTCAGTATTTGTTACTCCAGCCGTTTTTAGAGCTGAAACTACTAGAGTTTCGGTGGCGGTGATAGGTGCGGGTGGAATGATAGTTATGGCAGCTGACTCCGGTTCGAGCATTGACTCCTCAGGAACTTGTACTGGATCAGTAATAATAGCAGAGGATGCTATTATAACATCCCCAGCTTCAGTTGATGATTTGATAATGCCTTCATCATCTTCTTCAACTACAGGCTCTGCAAGATCTTCAAGTGTTTCAGTTGTAGTGAATCCTTCTACAACTGTTCTTCATTAAAGTCTAGTTCTTTCTCAGCAGCCTCTTCATCATCTACAGTAAGTTCTACTGTAGTTTTTTCTTTATCCTTGCCCTCAGCAGGAGGGGACATTTCTCGCTGAGCCTATATTTTTGCCTCTTGTTGTGCCTCCAGAGATGGAGGACTTTCTTCCTGAGTCTCCATTTCGAGCTCTCGTAGTACTTCTTCTTGAGCATCTTCTTCTTCTGAAGAAGAATCCTCCTCCTCAGACTCCTCGTTTTCCACATAAATATCTTCTTGAGGAGGAGGAGGAGCCACAAGCTTTAGGGCAATGATAACACCTACAAAAATTAAACAAAATAAGTTAATATACAAAAATCATAATTTTGTATGGATTTTGTGTAAAATATATTTACCTGGAGTAGGTGTAGGACGTGCCAAGTATGCATCATAATCCCCATCCCAGTCTTCATCATCAAAATTGATAGCTGGCTCGTCCGATGGGATGGGCTCTTGATCAACATTATGTACTGGGGCGACGTCTTCAATAACTTGTGCCTTTTGCGGCAAAGTCAAATAAAGTGCTGAGCTGAGACGACCCGGAGATAGGACTACCGCAGGTGCTGCTAGTTGGGAGGCCGAGGACCCTTCTCTAGGATAAAATTAAAAAGATGCAACATGTTGCGTCTCTTCGACTGTAATATCTATCTCTGGAGTAGCAGCCCTTGGTCTAGAAGGCCCTTTGGTGGTAGTTTTCTTCTTCTTTTCTGGGGTCTTCTCTGAAAGAGTAACAGCTGCACTTTGTTTCCGTTTACGGGACTTGCCAATAATGATAGGTTCTGTAGCCTTTTCTCCAACTTCCGTAGGGATAACTCCCAGATACTGATCTGGAACAGCTGTGTCGTCCGGTATGTCTGATGGTACCCTGACTGGCTCTTCAACGTTTCCTTTCTTGGGCCATCTTAGACTACCTCTCAGGTTGTAGCCATGGGCGAAGGAACGGATAGAAGCATAAAAGTGACCATACGTATGAAGTATACGTAGCTCGGTGGTGCTGGTAGCAGTTGACACTTTGAATTTGGCACCGGTACAGGCGGAGCTAAAATATCTCCAACCTCTTGCACAATCAATCAGTTTTCCATAATGACGAAAACTGGTAGAGGGATTACCAACATGAAGTTGGTCATATCCAAATTGGCGAGCGAACCTACTAGGTAGATATGGTTCAAACGCACAGCTGTCTTCATTTATGTACATCATGTGGGAGGGTCTGAGGCACTGTAGCCATCTGAAGACTGGTGCAGACAGTAAAGTTCTTCCTTCAACTTTATCTTCAAATTGAACGTCGAAGCAGTCGGCTGGAACTTGTGGCCGGGTACTGAAAAAGTTCCAACCATAAGAATAATTTAATACTGCTCGGGTATCTGCCACTGTCATGGCAGTCCATGTTGCTTTGCTGAACTTTTGGAGGAAGACCTCTGCATCATCTTCCGGGCCTGGTGGCAATAAATTGCAGTTGTGATGCAACAGCCAGCCCATCAAGTAAGTGTAGGGCATTTCTACCCTGGGAAATACGTTCCAATGAGGAGCGTTGTTGATCAGCTCCTCACCAAAAGTCCTAAAACCTGCATTTACTCGCCACACCATTGCCGATAGCAGGTTGATTCTGGTTTTAAACACCAAACGTACCGCTGGCCATAGCACGTTTCGGTAGATTCTATCAACTGTACCGGTCCCCGTACAACCCATCTCCTCAACCATAGAGAAAGGAAGCCTGCCAGCAAGGCTTTCCTGGAGATCTTCTGGCTGCCATATCTGAGGAAGCTCAAGGCTTCGGTTCCAGCAGAGAACTCCCCCGTCTTGGTGGACAAATATTTATTTGGGAATTTTTAGCCAACCATCATATCCCGTATTTTATCAGTAGGGATCGTTGAACCAGTATTGATAGTTGGAGCCTTGTTCTCCTGAAATCTTTCTTTATCATCTTTGGATATCTTATCCTTATGGAAAAAGAGATATGTTGTCCACTTGTTGATGTACGCCAAATGAGATCCACTTTCATGCATAGTAGTGCAAATCATGTAATGGCACATCAACTCTTCATATACCTCAACAAGTTGAGGGTTTTTCTCCCTGATTTCAGCAAGTTCTCGGTTGGAGGGAACATATTCTTCATATGGGACTTCCCCCATTGGCAGCTTTGAGATGAATTGTATCTCATGGAGTGCGATACCCATTTCACCTTTTGGGGTAGCAAAGGTTCCTGTTGAACTAATATATATCACCATCAGGGCCATAAACAAGTTACTGTTCGGTGGTATACCCTGACTAGTGGAGGCCACTGCTTCATACAGGCCGATGTCTTTCAGCTCCGTCTGGAAGTTCTTCATGATCCAAACGCTAATTTGGATCCAGTTCTGGTTAAATGGAGTCAACCATCCTGGTAGCCTAGGGTTTGTCTGGGGATATAATACCACAACCCTTATGAACTTATTGATGAACATCTGGGTCTGCACCGGTTGGATTAAAGCCGAATCTTCACTTGGAGTAAATCCTGGCAAGAGACCAGAGAAAGGAACGACACCGCCATTGGGAACGCTGACATAATACCCCATATCGTTGGCATTATCCCTCTTGAATATGATTCTACCCGGCCTTCAATGACTACTAGGAGTCAGATTCCACAGCATCTGTCGAGGATGGGTGGCATGGATAAATGCGGACAGGGGATAATCTCTATCCATGTCAGGGAGATACATTGCTCTATCTCCAGACTTGAACACGCAAGACTCCTTCTTGGGGTGTGTTTGTGACTTGAAGTCTATTGCATCCCCGAATAAGAAAGCTACTTTTGCAAATTGTTGTTCATTCAGCGAGGTCAACAGTTCTCCATTAATTATGGATGGCAGCATTCTATCCCCTTGGGTAGCTATCAACTGTGCTCTCTCTACAGGGTACTCCGAATTCGATTGGGGAAACTCAACATGCGACAGGTTCTCCAAATAATTCGAGCCCACCATACCAACTGATGAACCAAATATTTCTGCTAGTGGGTGAGCTTGCAAGTCCACTGCCAAAAGAAAAAAGAAAAAAAATCAAGTTAGTGAAAAATCTAATTTGAAATTTTTTGGTTTGAGTTTTACGCTAAAGACTCTGACTATGCAAACTTTACGCTTATTAAAGTTGATAAAAACTTTTAAAGTGTAAAAGTTCTTTATTTTACACAAAGTCTTTTACTTATGAATTTTTACGCTGGCACATGTTGATGTGAGCGTATTGTGAATTTTGTGCTGGCATGTGTTGACATGAGCATATTTTAAATTTTACGCTGGCACATGTTGATGTGAACGTATTGAGAATTTTACGCTGGCATGTATTGACATGAGCGTATTTTAAATTTTACGCTGGCACATGTTGATGTGAGAGTATTATGAATTTTACGCTGGCATGTGTTGACATGAGCGTATTTTAATTTTTTTATGCTGGCACGTGTTGACGTGAGCGTATTCTAATTTTTACGCTATCACATGTTGATGTGAGCGTATTTTGAAATTTACGCTGGCACGTGTTGACGTGAGCGTATTCTAATTTTTACGCTATCACATGTTGATGTGAGCGTATTTTGAAATTTACGCTGGCACGTAAAGACGTGGGCATATATTCTTAATTTACGCTGGCACATATAAACGTGGGCGCATGTTCTCAACTTTACGCTGACACGTATAACGTGGGCGTATTTTGTTATTTCAGTTTCTACGCTGACACGTATGACGTGGGCGTGAAATCTGAAAATTCGAGTGTTCTTCTTCTTCTCCGTCGAACTTGTAGCCGAGATTAAGTAGGGCTTTACCCTTCATTGCTGGAGCCATGGCGGGGTTGCTCTGTTGGGGCGTCGTGGATGATTGGATGGGAGTTTTCGTGCGGTCGGCCGACGATAAACCAACAGGCTTCTTGCCTTTGCTGCCGGCGGCGGACTTCTTGGGAGCCATCGGATTGAAAGCAAGAGTATGAAAGAAGAAGAAGAGTAAGAGAGATCAAGATTACGGGAGATAAGTAAAGTTTTATTCCTATTCGAATAGCTCTATTTATAGAAAATTTTGAATCGGTTCAAATTCCAGACTTTTATGCTGACTGGTGGATATCCCAACTTTTACGCGGATGACCGTTAGATATTCCGAATTCTACGCTGACTGTTGAAATCCCAAAATTTACGCTTCTGTTCAAAGTATTTCAAATTTTGAAAATAATTTGAAAACTTTGAAGGCGGTCTTGTAGGAGCGTAAAAAGTGCTTCGTAGACTAAGTCAAAAAAGTTGAGAACTTTACGCAATTCAAACTGAGTCAAACTCAAACTTTACGCGAGCAACTCTCTACGCGAGCTACTTTATACTAGGGCTATTCATTGAACTTTACGTCGGGGACAGACTGTCAGGCCGTATTTAATACAAGTGATTTGATCTGACAGAATGATTTTCTAACAACATGCAGCACAGAAGTCGAGAAGATTGGATTTACACCAAACTTAATACTCGTCGTATAGTGTGCAGAGGGGTCTACTTTACGCTCAATAAAACTGCTTCTTTTACGCACGATAGTTATTCGAGCTTTTACGCTCAAAGCTATTGTGGGCGTAAAGTTTATTTGGGCTACTTTTTACGCTCAAGGCTATTTTAGCCACTTTACACGGGAAGTTTATTTTGAGCTATTTTACGCCCAGTTAGCCACTTTACGCTAGGAGTGTATTTTGGGTCATTTGTACGCCCGATCTTTCCTGACCACTTAAGAACGTGGTTTGCCCACGTGGCTTTCATGCCACACTTCTAGAGGAACGTATGTACGTGCTCTCCCCATTTTGTTGAAGTAGTGGGACACATGTCACAATGCGTAGAGATCAAAACTCTACATAGGACACGTGTCAACGTGCGTAGAGGATGATTTACATCGTGGGTGACAGTTACTAGCGTAAAGACCCGATTTTGTTGCTTTTTACGCACAACGGGTTAAGTCTATAAATAGACTTATTTTCACATAGACATAATCAAAAGATCAACAGAGAGACATGGAGAGGAGATTCTAAGAAAATTTATACTTTCAGAGTGATATTCCCAGAAGCATTTTTTCAACTTTTTCTCAAGAATAGGGTGAAGCAAAGCAAGAAAGCATTCGACTGTGCCATCAGTGCCGTTGCTCGATACCTTTCCGATGACTTAGTTCTTCCGATTGTTCATCTTCTTCAAGTAGTTTTCTTCTTCATCATCGTATGGTCCAAGGAACAAACTGATCGTTCTCAGATCAGACTTTCATAACAATACTTCCCAGAAAAATATGTACTTTTGTACTTTTTCTAGTTTTCTTTCAAAAGCCAATTTTAGGCATTTTGTTAAGTGAAACAGTGGTCACCATCTGGCTGGAAGGTCGGTAGATCCTCTGGACCTGCTACAAAATCTGGCCATACAAAACCAGCTGGATCAGATCCCAGAAAGAGTAAGTGCCACAAAGGAGGCTTCACTTAAGAACTAAAACCAGCAATTAGCACCGAATATAAATAATAGTAAGAACTAAAAATATGGAAAAATCAGAATGATATATGATGGAACTATTCAGATAACCAGATTACAACCCGTAAACCTAACAAGGACCGGGGTTGTAACCCTTCATCTGAACGGAACTTGGTTTCCCACCATTTATCGGCAAGATAATCATAAGAAAGCAGGTCATGTAACTATTTTGTGCAGGATCAAGACAAGACTAGACTGATTAGACTTCATCCAACATTCACGGCCAAGCAATAAGTACAGCTTGATACTTTAACTAACTAGGGTTATCACAGGCCTAGTTACTAGCAAGATGCAGTGAGATTATTCCAACAGACACAAGCCCTGCAGACCATCTAGGTTATACAGGTCGAATATCTTGTTCATGGAAGGTGCAACACATGGCAGTGTGCTGGAAATGTACCCTACTCGTCGGCAGGCTACAAGTCCACTTGAGCGCCCAGATAACGGGATTGCCTGTAGCTGGGAAATCTCTTCATGACTACTGGATTATTCTAGTTATAAGCCTTAGTTGAATTTATTAGGCACCCCTGACCATGGTATTCAAGGGTTCATGTCCTAGACATGATGCAAGACCAGACTGGTTCATTTGTACAAGCACAATCGTCCACGGTATCAATAGGATGATTACTAGCATGTCGAGATAGCCGTCGCAACGGCATTCCAGATTACATGTCATGTTTACTTGTCAAGAGTGCGCCACGACGGGCCACTATCATGTTCTATCCTTATATTATAATAAATGAGAAAACTTGTATAAAATAGCTAATAACATGCTCTTGAAAGCCAAGAAAAAAATCTACCACTTTCATGTTGGGATTTGAGAGAAATTATGGCCACAAATCGGCCAAATAGGGCATAAAATAACCAAAAACAGCCAAAATAGGCACTATGCGGCACTGTTCAGCACTCCCATATGCGGCTCGGACACTATATGGTACTATGCAGTACTCCCATATGCGGCTCGGACACTATGTGGCACTCCCATATGCGGCTCAGACACTATGCGGCACTATACAGCACTCTAATATGCGACTCGGACACTATGCGGCACTATGCAGCACTCCTATATGCGGCTCGGACACTATACGGTACTATACGGCACTATGTAGCACGTCCATATGTGCCTCGGACACTATGTGGCACTATGCGGCACTCCAATATGCGGCTCGGACACTATGCGGCACTATCTAGCAATCCTATATGCGTCTCGGACACTATGCGGCACTATGCTGCACTCTCATATGTGGCTCGGATACTATACGGCACTATACAGCACTCTCATATGCGGCTTGGACACTATGCAGCACTATGCGGCACTATGCATCGTCCCTGCCAAAATCAGCACAGATGAACATAGAAGTGGCCAAAATTACTTTTGGCCATAACTTCCTCAAAATAAGTCAAAATTCAACTTTTCAAAGGTCTATTTTGGGTAAAATCAAATTCTCTACAACATGGAATAATAAAAACATGAAAATAATGAAGTTTAATAGATCAAAACACAAAAAAATCAAAAATGATATAAACTTTGATCCACAAGAAAATATCTATCAAAATAAAAAATGTCAAGTTCTAAAGTTTCTTAGAATCTCGCGAGGAAGACAATAGAACAACAAAAATGGAGTTTCTCCATGAAGCAAGTTGCACTTGCCTAAGCTTCTCCTGGTAGGTGGAGAAGTTAAGAGGAAGAAGATGAAGAAATAAATAAAGAGTAAAGAGGAGTGAAAAAGGGGGGTTGGGTTTTAAATGATGATGGTGGTGGTAGGTAGGGGTTTTCTTTTGGTTCATGATTAACCCAAAGCAAACCAAACCAAGCTAAATCGAACCAAGCTAAGCCATAATCAATAAAATGCCAAAATAACCATGCCAATGCAACATGCTAAAAATAAAACCATGACTAGCTAACCATGACTAATAAAAATATGGACCCAAAATATGTACACGTATAAGAAAATACGTAACACGGATTTCGAAGGTGACAACTCTACCCACCTTAAAAAATTCCGTCCTCGAAATTTAATTAAAGAGGCTAGAGATGTCAGGACAAGTTACACTATCAGATGCATTCTACAGCTAAGCAATCAATCAAGCAATCAAATATGTAAGCAAGGATTCGAAGTGTAAGGCATAAGAAAGAATTTATACCTCACGAGTCAAACAAGTCGGGATACCGCGATCGAATATCATCCTCACGCTCCCATGTTGACTCTCCCAAAGAGTGATGACCCCAAGCAATACGGACTAAACTGATAGACTTGTTCTTGAGGATCTTCTCTCTTCGGTCCAATATGGATACGAGCCTCTCCTCATACGAAAGGTCAGTACCAACAACCAATTCCGAATGATTCAGGATATGGCTCGGGTCCGAGATGTACCGTCGCAGTTGGAAAATATGGAACACGTCATACACTTCACTTAGTGACGGCGGAAGAGCGAGACAATAGGATACATCACCTACTCGCTCAAGGATATCGAACGGCCCTATATACCTAGGACTAAGCTTTTCCCGTACGCCAAAACGAATGATGCCACAGGTAGGTGAGATCCTAAGGAATACGTGGTCTCCGACAGAAAATTCCAGGGGATGTCGATGAGAATCGACCCAATGGCGCTGACGATCTTGTGCAACTCGAAGATGGTCTCTGACTCGTTTGATCACTTCGACAGTCTGGGTAATCATTTCTGGATCGAGTATCTGCCTCTTTCTGATTTTGTCCCATGCTAGCGGGGACCTGCACTTCCTGCCATACAGTGCCTCGAACGGTGCCATCTGGATACTAGCCTGGAAACTGTTATTATACGAGAATTCTACCAGGTACAGGTGATCCTCCCACGAACCACCGAAGTCGAGTGTGAATGATCGTAACATATCTTCAAGAGTTTGAATGGTATGCTCTGATTGACCATCTGTCTGCGGATGATAAGCTGAGCTGAACTTGAGATGAGTCCCCAAACTTTTTTGAAGACTGTACCAAAAATGAGATGTATATCTCGAATCTCTATTTGATACTATGCTGACTGGCACTCCATGCAACCTGACAATCTGCCGAAGATATATCTCTGCTAGCTGGGCTATCGACTGACCAACTCTGAACGGGAGAAAATAAGCTACCTTCATGAGCCTATCCACAATAACCCAAATTGCATCCCTGTCTGCCGGGGATCTAGGTAATCCATTCATGAAATCCATGGTTATGTGCTCCCATTTCCACTCTGGAATGGGCAATGGTTGAAGTAGTCCAGTTGGTCTCTGATGTTCAGCCTTAACTTATTGGCAGACTAAACAACGAGAGACAAACCGAGCTATCTTCCTCTTCATGCCATTCCACCAAAAGTGCTGGCGGATATCACGGTATATCTTCGTACCACCCGGATGAATGGAATACTGCGAACTATGGTCCTCTGCCATGATCTCCTGTCCGATATCTCTACTCGGTACACAAAGACGCTTACCATGTCGAAGTGTACCATCTTCATTAATGCATAACTCTGGTCTTCGTCCCGCCTCACACTCTGCTCTGAGCCGCTGAAGCTTGGGATCTGCCGACTGCGCCATCTGGATCCTCTCGACTATGTTGGACTGAACCTGCATGCTGGCCATCAATGCCACATTGGTAGGAAGGATAACTTCTATTCCCATCTTCTGAAGATCGCCTAATAACTTTGGCTGCGCTGTGAGAAAATAAACTCCAGCTCTCCTGTTCAATGCATCTGCAACAACGTTGGCCTTTCCAGGATGATACTGCAAGTTGATGTCATAATCCACAAGCTGCTCTAGCCATCTCCTCTGACGCATGTTGAGATCCTTCTGGGTGAACACATACTTCAGACTCTTGTGGTCGGTAAAAATCTCCAACCTATCTCCATACAAGTAGTACCTCCAAAGCTTAAGTTCAAACACTACTGCTGCCAGCTCCAAGTCATGGGTCAGGTAATTCCTCTCATGATCATGAAGCTGACGTGACGTATAAGGTATTACCTTCCCAGGCTGCATCAAGACGCATCCTAATCCCTTGCCGGAAGCGTCGCAATAGACTGAAAACCCTCCGGTCCCATCTGGAAGCGTGAGAATGGGAGCCGTCATTAAGCCTCGCTTCAACTTCTCAAAAGAATCCTGACATTCTGCTGTCCAAGCAAACTGCACCTCCTTGTGGCTCAACTGGGTCAATGGCGCTGAAATCCGAGGAAAGTCTGAAACAAATCGCCAGTAGTAGCCGGCCAATCCAAGAAAACTGCGAACTTCTGTAACTGTGCCGGGCACTGGCCATGTTTCGATAGCCACGATCTTCTGGGGATCCACTTCTACTCCCCTCTGGTGATAATATGACCTAAGAATGAAATGCGATCGAGCCAGAACTCGCATTAACTAAACTTGGCATACAACTGGTGCTCTCAGAGAATCTGGAGGACAATTCTGAGATGCTGCTCATGCTCCGCCTCACTCTTGCTGTAGACCAGGATGTCGTCTAGGAACATAATCACGAACTGATCCAAATAAGGCATGAAGATACGATTCATGAGGTCCATGAATACGGCTGGCGCATTGGTTGCTCCAAATGGCATAACAAGGAACTCTCAATGCCCATACCTCGATCTGAACGCTGTCTTCAGGATGTCCTGCTCTCTGACTCTGATCTGGTGGTATCCTGACCGCAAGTCAATCTTCGAAAATACTGACGCCTCTTTGAGTTGATCAAACAAGTCATCTATCCTCGGAAGAGGGTATCTGTTCTTGATTGTCACTAAGTTTAAGGTACAATAATCAACACACAATCTGGACGTACCATCCCTCTTTTTCACAAGAAGCATCGGGGCTCCCCAAGGCGATCCACTAGCACGAATGAATTCATTGGTTCTTAGTTCTTCAATCATCTTATACAATATCTTCAACTCTGACGGCGCCATCCTGTAGACTCTCTCCGATACTGGGGTTGTCCCTGGGATCAAGTCGATAGTAAACTCGATCTCTCGCTCTGGCGACATTCCTGGAAGCTCTTCTGGGAAAACACCTGGAAACTCCTCGACTATTCGGGGTAACTATACTGCTGCTACTACCATCCACAATACTGGAGGAGAAGGTTCAACTTCACCTTGGGAAAAGGAAAACTCTAGCTCGCCTGGAATGCTAAAAACAACCCTGCCAATATGGCAGTCTATCCTAGCATACTGGTTCCTTAACCAATCTATCCCTAAAAACACATCATAATCAGCCATTGGAAACTCTATCAATCTAGCGGGAAACTCTCTACCGCTAACTACGATTCGATACGAGGAAAAATACTCTATCTACTCCCACAAGACCGTTACCAGTAAGTATATTGAGCCTTACTGATAATGACGCGGGCTCCAATCCTATATGTGTCATGAATCGTACAGACATAAATAAATATGATGTACCAGAATAAAATAATACTGATGCTGGGAAGGAGTTGACGAGAATAGTACCTGCCACTACCTCACCTGGTGCCAATCCTTCTTCTATGGTCATCGCCATCGCCTGATCATGTCCTCTGGGTGTGGGTCCCCTCTGCTGGAAACCTCTCTGCCTATTCTAGATCTGGGCTTGGGCTTGTGCATACTGCTGGGGGTTCTGCTGCTAGAATACTTGGGTCTGAGGCGGCAAGGGCCTCGACAATGGGTACTGCTACTGATGCTGCTGCTGCTGGACTGGTACTGGTCCTCTCACAGAAGGACTAGTAAAGTTGGACGATAATGAACTACCCATGTTCGGGTAGGATCCTATCTTGTGATCCGCTGCCCCACAAGCCAGGCACAATCCCTGCGCCCTGCGACACTCTGCTACCACATGTCCTGGCTTCCCGCAATATGAACATCCCACTGCAGAAGAATGCTTCTGCTTCTGCTGCTGAGGGTTCATCGGGGTTGAATATTGAACCGACGTTACTGAGGCCGCCCGCCTCGGAGTTCTAATTATCAAAGCCCTAGCTGTCGGGGCTGGTGCTGAAGACTGATTCATGTAGCCATGAGATCGCTTTCCGACCTCCGGTCCTGTCCACGATCCTCTGGGAGGTATACTCGTGCCTCTTGGCTGCTCTCAATACCCATCAAAAGTCTGATGCTCAAACTGCTCTACTGCTAATAAAATCTCAAGATGGAGCCCCTGTTGGAACCGCTGGGCTCTATCGAACTCGGTCGCTACCAAGGTGGGAGCAAACCAACTAAGTCTTGAAAACTCGGCCGTATATCCGTCGACCGTCCTGCCCATCTGCTTCAGATTGGTGAACCTCGTCTGTAGATCGTACCGAGCCAGCATCGAAGTACTTGGTCTGGAATCTTTTTCGGAATACTGCCCACACAACAGGTGCCACTAATCCAACGGCCTGTGCCGCCCACCAGCTGCGGGCAAGATCCAATAACTGTAGGCGTACTACCGCCACCTTCTCGTTCTCGGGCGTCTTCGCCGGTTCTAGAATCACTTCTGTATCCTGCAGCCAAGCATCTACGGCAATAGCATCCTCACTGCCGTCGAAGAAGGAGGGTTCAAGCGCTTAAAGCTGTTGGCCATACTGTTACCCTGATGACCTCCTCTGGTCAGAGCATCCGTCACTGCCTGGTTTAATACATCACCTCGACGATCTTGAGAAGCTAGCAATGTCCTGATAAGACCCACCAAGGTGCCATCATCAGGCTCTGCAGGCTGGACTGGCTGGACTGGTGGCTCTTGACCCCCAGTAGGCATGACTCTGGAGGCTACTCCTGAATGCTGGATTTGATCTCCAGGTTGCTTCTTGTCCACGGGAGGTGCTCGTCTTGTCGATCGGTAGGACCAGGGACAATGCTGCTGAAGAAGACGACATAGGAAATAATAAGGAAGGACCAGGATAGATCAAAGATGCAAGCATGTGACAGGTCAAGAGTTCAGAGATTTAGAGGATACGAGCAGAGATCGAGGGCAAGTGCCGATTGAGACATCTATTCGGAAAACCATCATATATCTTGATTTACAAGACCTGCATGGGCCACCACTTAAACCATGTAATGCCCCAGAACCAGAATACTGGAGAGCGGGGGCATACATAGCCAGCTACGTATAATGAAATGGAATCCACCTACTATACGGTCACGGCTGTCTAGATATATGAGGGTTTAACTACAAGCCATCAGTCTCTTACGGTCATGAACAAGCCTATTGTCTCAATCTCAAGCAAGTAATAACAGTCACAAGATGTTAGAGCATCAAATATACAACAGTAAGGCGTCCCATACATTACATATTTGGATGATCATGAAGCTAGTCATTACAAAATATGAAGACTAGCAAGAGTTTTAGTCATACATGATCAACCCTAGGATTTGTCAATCATGTTACAGCCCGTAGGCAGACAGTAAATAAAGTACAATCGAGCTAACAGTTCGTCGGCTAAACGCCTCAAAAGAATATTTTTACAATAGAGCGGGAGAGCCAAAGTAAACCCACTCGTTGCCAGGGTTCCGTCTAGTGGTCACCATCTGGCTGGAAGGTCGGTAGATCCTCTGGAGCTGCTCCAAAATCTGGCCATACAAAACCAGCTGGGTCAGATCCCAGAAAGAGCAAGTGCCACAAAGGAGGCTTCACTTAAGAACTAAAACCAGCAATTAGCACAAAATATAAATAATAGTAAGAACTAAAAATATGGTAAAATCAGGATGATATATGATGGAACTATTCAGATAACCAGATTACAACCCGTAAACCAAACAAGGATCGGGGTTGTAACCCTTCATCTGAACGGAACTTAGTTTCCCATCATTTATCGGCAAGATAATCATAAGAAAGCAGGTCATGTAACTATCTTGTGCAGGATCAAGACAAGACTAGACAGATTAGACTTCATCCAACATTACGGCCAAGCAATAAGTACAGCTTGATACTTTAACTAACTAGGGTTATCACAGTCCTACTTACTAGTAAGATGCAGTGAGATTATTCCAACAGCCACAAGCCCTGCAGACCATCCAGGTTATCCAGGTCGAATATCTTGTTCATGGAGGGTGCAACACATGGCAGTATGCTGGAAATGTGCCCTACTCGTCGGCAGGCTACAAGTCCACTTCAGCGCCCAGATAACGTGATTGCCTGTAGCTGGAAATCTCTTCATGACTACTAGATTATTCTAGTTATTAGCCTTAGTTGAATTCAGTAGGTACCCCTGAAGTATTCAGGGGTCCCTGTCCTAGACATGATGCAAGACAAGACTGGTTCATTTGTACAAGCACTATCGTCCGCGGTATCAAGAGGAGGATTACTAGCATGTCGAGATAGCCGTCGTAACGGCGTTCCAGATTACATGTCATTTACTTGTCAAGAGTGCGTCACGATGGGCCACTATCATGTTCTATCCTTATATTATAATAAATGAGAAAACTTGTATAAAATAGCTAATAACATGCTCTTGAAGCCAAGAAAAAGATCTACCACTTTCATGTTGGGAGTTGGAAGAATTCTGGCCACAAATTGGCCAAATAGGGCATAAAATAGCCAAAAACAGCCAAAATAGGCACTATTCAGCACTCCATATGCGGCTCGGACACTATGTGGCACTATGCAGCACTCCCATATGCGGCTCGGATACTATGCGGTACTATGTGGTACTCCCATATACGGCTCGAACACTATGCACACTATGCGACACTATGTAGCACTCCCATATACGGCTCGAACACTATGCATCACTATGCAGCACTCCCATATGCGGCTCGGATACTATGCGGCACTATGCAACACTATGCAGCACTCTCATATGCGGCTCGGACACTATGCGGTATACGGCACTTTAATATGCGGTTCGGACATTATACGGCACTATATAGCACTCCCATATACGGCTCGGACACTATGCGGCAATATACAGCACTCTCATATGCGACTCGGACACTATGCGTACTATGCAGCATCTTATATGAGACTTGGACACTATGCAGCACTATGCGGCACTATGCATCGTCCCTGCCAGAATCAGCACAGATGAATGTAGAAATGGCCAAAATACTTTTGGCCATAACTTCCTAAAAAGTCGAAATCCAACTTTTCAAAGGTCTATTTTGGGTAAAATCGAATTCTCTACAGGATGGAATAATCAAAACATAAAATAATGAAGTTTAATAGATCAAAACCTAAGAAAACCGAAAATATATAAACTTAGATCTACAAGAAAATATCTATCAAAATAAAAATGCCAAGTTCTAAAGTATCTTAGAATCTCGCGAGGAAGACAAAAGAACAACAAAATGGAGTTTCTCCATGAAGCAAGTTGCACTTGCCTAAGCTTCTCCTGAGTTGGAGAAGTTAAGAGGAAGAAGATGAAGAAAAATGAAGAGTAAAGAGGAGTGAGAAAGGGGGTTGGGTTTTAAATGATGATAGTGGTGGTAGGTAGGGTTTTCTTTTGGTTCATGATGAACCCAAAAGTAAACCAAACCAAGCTAAACCGAACCAAGCTAAACCGAACCAAGCTAAGCCATAACCAATGAAATACCAAAATAACCATGCCAATGCAACATGCTAAAAATAAAACCATGACTAGCTAACCATGACTAATAAAAATACGGACCCAAAATATGTACACGTATATGAAAATACGCAACACGGATTTCGAGGGTGATAGCGTCTTCAGAAATCCCACAATAAAATCTATCGAGCTATTGTCCCACTTCCACTCGAGAATGGCGAGATTCTGCAGCTCTCCGCCTAGCCTTTGGTGTTCTGCCTTCACTTGCTGATACGCCATGCACTATAATACGAAAGTAGTATTTGCCATGACAAAAGGTTATACGAACTTTTTATATTCTAAACATAAAAAGAGTACAATAGATTTCTAAACAGGAGATCTAAGTATAAAATTTTTGGAAAAGTTTGACGGTGGAGATCGAGAACTGCAGCGGCTCCTTTGCTCCGTTGACGATCTCACGACTAGTTGAACTTTCTTTGGCTTTCTGGTGCTGGTGATTAAAACTCTAGGGTTACCAATCAAGAGGATGTCGAAGTTGAAGATTTTAAAGCCTCTTTATCGAAGGAAAACTCCTTCTATTTAGAGGGAAGCACATATGCGATGTGCATATTCTGCAGATACGCTGCACGGGGAGATATGGAAGAATCTTAAGGAGGTCACAGTGAGGGCTACTCATGAGCTGACACGTGGCAGGCACGGGGATTCTCTTCTATCGAGATCTTTGGAGAGTTATCAACATAACTAAATAAATGACATGTAGCATGTGCTTATTTGTTGATCGGATGAACCTGAGCAGATTCTGTTCCTATCACCGAAGTTAGATTTTGTCTAATTTTAGAGGGCTATTGGTTTAAACAAACCAGTTGGATATGGCTCTTGTTCATAAGAACAAACTCCATCCTTATTTGTGGTTTAAACAAACCGATAAGATATTGCTCTTATCAACAGAATCAAACTCTGTATTATCTTAAGAGCAGTGGTTCAAACAAACCGACGGGGTAGTATCCTGAAATGTATACACACCAATCTGGCTACGTGGAACTATGTTACTTCGTAAGGCTTCGCAGCTATGCGAGCTGCGCTTCTGACGAAGCTTTGATGCTACTACGTCTGGGCGACGAGTAGACTGTGCTTCAAGAGACGGAGTCATTATGCTTTTGGGCGACGAGTAGACAATGCTTCAGGCGACGAAGTTACTGTGCTTTCGGGCAACGAGTAGACTAGGTCTTGAAGACGAAAGAGCCACTGCGCGTCTAAGTTGAAGCGAGGGCTCTATATGAGGAAGTGAGCTAGCTGTGCTTCTGAGTCGTGTGCAACGAAGAGGCTGCACTTCTGAGTTGAAGAGAGAGCCCAGTGGGGAGGCTGCGCTTCTGAATTGAAGGAGATAGTTTCAGTCAAAGTCTTTAAGAGCGATTAATGATTGCTCTTCTTGATGGACGAGTCGGTCATCCTCTCCTTTAATTATCGCCGTCATTTGGAAAATTTAAGAAGTTTGTGGCCTAGGACTCAGTAAAATGAACCAATTAAATGAGGTTCGTTGTGCTGAGTTGTCACGACCCGTATCCCGTATAAGGGCACGAGAAGTGGGTACGTCTAGCCTACGTTGTAGTCAGCGGTAGAACGCTGTCCTAGGTCACAACACCTAACATAATTTGAATATGCTCTGAAAGGAGAATAATATATAAAGTACAACCCAATCACAATATCTAAGATGGAAATGATGATAAGATAATCTCAATAGAGACAGAGATAGAGTCACAGATATAAATAATAAGTCTTGGTACAAAACTCCTTAAATAATATCTCAATACAATCACAAATGTCTCAAGAACTAGATAATAAGAAAGTCTAGACTAAGCTAATGGCAAGTCCTCAGTGACTACTGGATCCTTCTGAGGGTCCAGGTCACCTGTGTCAACTAGGCCTGCTCCATAGTAAGTATCGCAGCAATCCTCATCATCTGTAATATTTTTAACAGGTCTAGTCAGGACAGAAACGAATACACATCTCTCACACATATCATAACATGAAAGGAAATATGAAACAAGCTATAGAATAATATACATGAACTGCCGTAAAAAATGAGACTGTAAAAAGAAGAACATGATAAAATAGATATACATGATATAGATAAGAAAACTGAACTAACTACATGATTTAGAGCACATGTTTGGTTATGTAAACATGCTTAGGTTATACATGACTTAAATCTAGTTTGGAGTTGTACATGAAAATGGTGTAGATCACATAACCAAATAAATACTCCCCCTGTCCCAATCAGTACACAAGGATCTGTCCAGGTTATGTTATTGCACATGAAATTAGTGTGTCACATGGATAGCTAGTCCACATGAACACTGGATTATACATGAAGGCTCACATGATCATGAGTGTACATGAATGTCACATGAGTATACATGAATAAATACGAATACAAAGAGTAGACGATGCACATGATAAAGTACATGAGCACAATATACCCGATGTATCCGAGAGGATAACATCGCATGAAGAGATCTATATAGTACTAATCTGTGATAACATCGTGACAACAACAAGTAAACTAGTCTATAACAAGTAAATATGTCCAAGCAAGAATAAAACGGTCATACTCGCGTGATAATCCAAGCTGCTGATGAGGAAGTGTAACTGAACTGGAGTGATGTAATCCTATTTAAAATAACCATAAGTCACAACAAGGTCTAAAATATCATAAGAAAGGTCTACAATATAATTCTACATGATTCTAGGTCTTTCTAGGTCAAAGTCAACCCTAGTCAACTCTGGTCAAACTTGGTTAACTCTGGTCAAACCTGGTCAACTATAAGTCAACTATTCCGTTTAATAATTTTTAGTTCAAGCACAAGTTTCTAAGTCATTTTAAGTTCGTTTGAGTCGATTTGGATCAAGTTTGACCCAAATTTGACTTTTGTCAACTTGGTCAACTTGTCGGTCGACTCGACCATTCTAGGCTCATTGGGTCGATCCTAAACTGACTAAATACTCCTTAGGTTACATTCACAAGCAAACAATTACATATAACTATATATTCATTCATTCAAGTAATATATATATATATATATATATATATATATATATATATATATATTATATATATATATATATATATATATATATATATATATATATATAATATTTTAAAACAAAGGGAATTTTATTGACTAAAACAGGAAACAGGAAACGGCACCAGCCCAATACATTCCAAAACGTGGCTAGACCAAGACAAACCAAAACGGAGCCAGACGCAGGGCCCACAAGCGGGCAGTAGTCGGTCCAAAAGACAAACAGAGAAATTCGAAAATCGAATTTCGAAAGAGGGGGCACGTGGCCCAAAACAAGGGGGAAAGTCGGGTGTGCTGCCCGAGGGGCCACGCCACCCGAGGGGATCTCTGCGCGAGGAGGGCGCGCATCATATGGAGTGAGGTGCTCGGACCGAAGAGAGGTGCGGCGCATGACCCGAGGCCACGGCGAGCCTCGACGACTGAGGGGGGATCAACGCCGGAGATCACCGAGCACAGGCAGAGGGAAGGAGGGAGAGGGCCACGGTTGGGAGGAGCTAAAGGGCCCGAACAAGGGGGCGCTGACCGGGAAGGGTAGAAGGAGGGTCCTCCGGCGCCGGGGGTCAGTCAGGGGAGGGGAGGAACGAGGGCCCGAGCGAAGATCGACTACGGAGAGGGAGGCCCGAGCGGCAGTAGAGTCCCGGAGCGCTGGACGAGGGCCATGGTCGGCGGTTAGGCACAGGTGCACGATTAAGGGGACTGCCACGGTGGGGAAGACTACGACGAAGAGGGCTACGATGGAGAGGGGGTCACTGCGGGAGAGGGGGATTCGAGCCGTCGGTAGGCTGAGCCGGGGGAGCGGGTGAGCGGGAGCTCCAGCTCGGCAAGGAAAACCGAGGCGGCTGGTCTCCGTCGTGGCGGGGGCGGCCACGGGGGAGCTAGCAGTATGAGTACGATCCCTACGACGGGGCGGCAGAGACGCCGTCGGCCGTCGGGTCGTACCAGCGTGCTCCGGGGCGAACCCAGTACCACCGTAGGGTGGCTGGGTCCTGCCAGTACGTCCCTTCCGAGGAGGAGGAAAGCTGGGCGCGTCGGAAGGGGGAAGGTAGCCCGGGGGAGGGACCGGCCGTGGCTGGAGGGGCTAGGGCGTAGGCCGCATCCAAGGAGGAGGGGGGCGACGAGTTGGGTGTCGGGGTGGGGGAGGAAGACCTCGGCCGCGGTGGCGGGAGGGAGCGCCGGAGGAAGAATAGAGTCGGGGAAGGCTGCCGCCAGAGCGGGGGCCTCCTGGGATGGCGGAGCAGGGTGGGGTGGTCTGGACGGGCCGGGGGCGGCCGCTGGACCCGCAGGTGTGCCGAGAGCTGGGGTTAGAGGAGGGTCCGACTCGTGGGGATTCCACAGAAAAAGGAAAGCGGAGGGTGGAGCCACGACCGGAGAGGGAGGCAGACCGACAGCCGAGAAGGTGGCCGGTGGAGGTGCCTCCACGGGCAGGGTACACGCCGAGATGGAGGCGACGAAAGGGGCTGGCGTGGGGCCGAGGAGGGAAGGAGCCGTGGACGGCCGGAGGCGCCGAACTCGGTGGGGCCAACGACGGGCGGTGGCTGCGCCGAGGGAGGGGGAGTGACGGGGAGGGGCATCCGCACGTCGGGCAAGGAGGGAAGGATCCTTACGGGTGGAGCGGCCAGGGGAAGCCCGACCAACCGGGGGGACCGCGATGGCCGGGGTGGGCTGGAGGCGCTCGGCGAGGGGGCGATGCCCATCGGCGGTCGGCCGCCGGCCGTGGCCGAAGAGCGGAAGAACTCCATCCAAAGGGATCCAAGCCCAAACTCCACCCATTTTTCTATTATATATATATATATAATAGAAATATATATATATATATATATAAATATATATATATATATATTATATATATATATATATATTTTATATATATATATATGATATATATATATATATGATATATATATATATGATATATATATATATGATATATATGATATATATATATATATATATATATATATATATATATATATATATAACCTTACTTGCGAAAAGAGGTTTGTGTGGTTGTGTGTTGACAAGGGCTGAACAATTGCTAATTATTAAACTATGAGACTATATCATATATATATACATAAATACATATATCTATCGTAAAGTAAAATACATATATATAGGCATATACACAAATACACATATAAGTAAAGGAAGTTGGTCACTCAAAGGGGAAATAAAACTCGACTATGAGATTACACATCTCGACTAACTCACCAATGTATCTATTTATATACATATTACTATATATATGAAATATATATATATATATATATACACACACACACATATATATATTTGATGTTGTAATCACTTCCATGTTTAAGTTGAGGTGTGAATTGATTATGTTTCAAAAGAATTTGATTTCGAATCTCATGTTCCTATATAAACTGAACACAACTTACTTAGGTTCACAGTTTGGCTTTTGTGGTATAATAAATAACTGAGATTTCTTTAACTAATATAGGTTAACTGAGATGTAATGCATTTACTGAGAATTCATATATATTAACTGATTCTTGGCTTGTTAAATAGTTATCTATATAAACCTGAGAAATCACTTTGTTGAAATCTGAGAACCTGAGGTTGCTTTTGGTTCAATGAGATTTGATAAGCATGCATGTATGCTCTGTAGATGAGAACAGTCCCCTTCCCTTCATTGTTGTCCCAGTTTTTTCCTTCTTTTTTTTGATATGTTTATGCATCATTATAATGTATGCATATAGGTATGCATGTAGGAAATGCAAGTATATATTAATGTATACATGTAATTTTTTGAAGGTATACAATAAATGCAAGCATGAGAGTATCTATGTACGCATATTTAAAAACTAAATGATGCATGAAACTAAAGGTAAAATGCAATGTATGAAAGGTTATATGAATGCAAGCATGTATATGGAAATGTATGCAAGTATCTATGTATATACCTACGTATGAATGTATGTAAATATGCATGCATGTATGTAAATATGTATTTATGCATATATGAATGCATGAGTGTAATGTGTGCATGAATCAAAAGGTGTATAGATAACATGTATGTATAAATGTATGTATGTAACTTAGCCTATGTGTATGTACATATATGTATATATGGTGTATATGCAAATGTGTGTTGCCTTGTGACCTTGTGATTGTGCTAGGATGCTAGTCTAGACTTGGTTAGGCCTAGTGAGACTTGATTGGACTAGGATTGGCCTAGTTGACCTAGTTTGACTAGTGTAATTGACTATAGTTGACCAAGAGTTGACTTTGACCTAGATTGGCCTAGAAATCATGTGGATTGTATCGTAAACTTCATTTACCTTGTTTTAAACACATTATAACCTATATTGCTCTATTTAGGATATTTTGACTCCAGTATAGACATCATATATTATACTACTCTCTTCAGAGTGTCAGGCGAGTACATTCTCTGATAGTTCTTTCATTTACTTGTCGATTACTGTACTTCAGTTCTAGTTAGTTCTATTTGATTCTCTATTACAAATACGATTTGATATTGCTGGATCCATTACATGTGACACTCTATTTATGTCTGGCCTCCATTTCTGGAACTACTACTGGCATCGCCTACTGGAATCACCCTGGAATCACTTACTGGTATCATTCATGTTCTGGCTGGACTTATAGTTAATTTTGTGTCGGGTTATGGATTCACTTGTACTTGTTGGGCGGGGAAATATTAGAGTAGACATGTGAACATTCCCAAATACTAGAACCACTCCCTTGGAATTATACTGGAAAGATAGCCATCCCACACTTAGCCGAGTGTGGCTAAGTGTGCGATGTGCCATATTACCTACAGCCGTTTACATGTCGATCTCGGTATTTTAAAATACACTGTTAGAATATAGTCTAGACTCACCCTGGAATCATTGATCACTATTGGACTCATCTTGTGCTGGATTCATCTGGTATTAGATTTATATTGTTTGGACTAACATTGGGATTACACTTGACTTATATTATACTGTCTTGACTTATATCATGTTACTCTTGTTTAGCTAGATCGTATTTATAGTCTTTTGCCATGCTTTTTCTCTTGTTTAGTTACCTACTTTCTTTGTACCTTAACTGTTTCTCTACATCACTACCTAAATAAAACTGTCATGTTCATCAATATAACTGTCTATAAACTGCTTTATAGTTCTTTGTCATTTACTTGGGATTTTTTGATGAGTTGTGCTCGTTCCTGTCGTGACTGGACCTGTTGAAAATGTCACAGATGCTTGCCCCGAGGACACTTGCCCTACTTACTATGGACCATGAGATGTTTAGCTACCTTTGGCCCCGACACTCAGGAGTGATCAGGAGACTAGCTAGTAGACTTGGTTTAGTTTTTATGTTTTAGAACTTAAATTATAATAAGTTGAGATATTATTTTGTTTTGAGATTGTTTGAGATTATTATTATTTAGTAGTTAGTTTTGTTGTTGTTATTTAGTTTTAGTTATAAACTTCTGTGTTATCTTATCATGCTTAGACTGTGATTGAGATTTTATTATATCTTGTCCTTCGTTCGGAGTTTGACAAGTATATTATATAATTACATGAGTTGTTGATTAAATAGTAACCTAGAACAGCGTTCTACCACCGATACTGTGACGTAGGCTGGACGTACCCACTTCTCGTGCCCCTACACTGGTGCGGGTCGTGACACGTTTTTAGTGGTGGCCCATGCGGGTCAAGTTTATGTAGTGGTATTCAAACTAGAGTATCACTACAGCCTGCGATAGGATTGAGAGATAGGCTTTAACGGAGAGGTACTCAATCACAGTTAGGAAAATTCTGCTTCAATTTATGCCATCTATACATCTTACTGATTTATCTTCTTTGAAATAAACTGTCCTCCTTTGATTATATCGATTCCTGCTCAGTATTGGCTTCCTTGTATGATCTGTCTTCAGGATGGTGGAGACACGATCACATCGTTCTGGTACAGCAGCCGCTGGAGAGGGGTCTGCCACCTCTCGTCCGGTGCAGCAGGATACTGGGACCGTAGCACCTTTCATTCCTGTTCAGGCAGGAACTGCAGCCTTTGGGGGTACACCTCCACCTGTTCGGAGGACGACCCCAGTTATTCCTGAGATATTTCAGCAGCAGCAGTAGCAGCCACCTGCGGGATTGGTTGATGCTGCCTACCTATTTTCTTTTGTGGAGAGGATTCTAGAGTCCCACCAACAGCAGCAGTGCCAGACTGCCGACTTCCGACAGGGCATAGATGAGGCCCACCAGCTGGTCAGGATGACAGTTGAGATGGTTACCATACAGCCGCATGGAGGACAGACATATCAGTGCCATCAGAGGACGCCGGGCATCCAGGAGTTTCACAAAATCCATCCGAGGGATTTCCTTGGTACAGAGGGCATCCACTGTGCGGATGACTAGATAGAGCATATGGAGAAGATATTTTGGTTAGCAGAGATACCAGTCCGGCTTCAGATCGAGGCTGCGGGCAGCTAGATGCAGGACTTGGCCTACACATGGTACCAGACAGACCCTATAGTGGAAACCGAAGGACAGACTTGCCTTCAAGGTGCTGTTCAAGGAGCAGTACTTTCCAGACATAGCACTTGGAGGCATAGAGGCACAGTTTGAGAGCCTGGCTCAGGGGAACCAGACAGTCAGGGAATACGCCGGAGAGTTCTGCCGGTTGAGCAGATTCATTGAGGACCTGAACGAGAAGACGAAGGTGAGAAAGTTCTGCAGAGGTTTGATCAGAGAGTTTCGATCATTGACCAAGAGTGACAGGGATGCTTCCTTCGCAGCGATCTTAGCAGGAGCTATGGCAGCAGAGGATGATCTAGGGTTGAAACTAAAGAGGGGTCGAGATGCTCATGTAGCCAATAACAGTGGAGGTCCGGCCAAGAGGCCTCACGTATAGATTCAGTAGATACATGCACCAGTGAGAGTACAGCAGGCCCAGCATCAGCCTAGAGGACAGGACCGCAGGGTACAGACTTGTGCCTACTGCATGAAGACAGGGCATGTTTGTGACTCTTATAGGAGAATGATGAAGGTTTGTCTTTTTGTAGGTCTGACGCTCACAAGATGATAGATTGTCCCGCTGCACCTCCTTTTGAGAGAACTAGGCCACCTGTAGCTCAGCACCAGAGGGGTGGAGCTTTTACGATGGCAGTCGAGGAGACCAACGCTGCAGGTAACGGGTTAGCAGGTTTGTCCTTCTTGTTCTTCTTCTCCACCATCATGTGTGATTTTCATTAGTACCTGTCAGGATATGCTTTTGATATGCTAGATAGCATAGTAACCCTGTTCAAGACTGTGGAATCACGAGCAGTAGGCCTATGATTGTATATTATCTTGACCTTGTTTGATTGGGGGTTTGACCTAGAAGGAGTACGATCATCTTAATTTTAAGGACAAAATTATTCTAAGGAGGGTAGACTTATAATACCCACTTTCTAGAAATGAGGGTAATTTTGAAATTTTGTAATTATATTCATTTAATAATGATATTTAAATCATATTATGACTTTTGGTAATTTTTAATCAATTTAAAACTATTTATATTGAATTGTGATTTTGATGGTTAACTAGAGTAACCCTAGTTTTGCTAAGCATAGAGACTAACCATGACCAAGGGAGCCTAATCATGTGATTAGAATGTCATATTACTACTTTTTAGCCTAAGGGTATTTTGGTCATTTTTGACTTTTTTATGAAAATGAATTTTGATTAATTAATATTGTGCTAATTGAATTGTTAGAGACTAACCTAGAAGCTTGACCTAATCTAGATTAGTCTTGAGGATAGAATCATGGTTAGAACATTCCTACTAAGTGCCAAGGTTTGTAATATCTAGATATTCCTAAGTAGGATATTTTCTCTTTGAGATATTTGTAAAAAGAAGCCTTAGGACTAATTGAACCAATAGGAGGACTAGAAATTGGGCGAAAAAACCTTAGCCACACATCTAGCTATTGCTAAACCATAATTCCCTTAGTTTGGCCAGCCATACAAGCCCCCCTCCTATAAGTATCACACTTAAGAGCCCTTGCCTCTTTTTCCTAGAAAGAACCCTAATTTGTTCTTCCCTAAACTTCTCCCATTTAATCCAAATTGAGTCCAAATTGAGTCAAATCAATTGCATTATCATCCCCAACAGTAGAGGAGACTTGTGGAGGCTTGCTAGCAAGGTTTGAGGACATTTGAACGATAGCAAATCGAGGAAGACATCAAGTCTAGGCTCTTTACATTGAGTTTGAACTCTCAATAGGTAAAACCCTACAAACCCTAATGAATTCCTGATTTCTTTACATAGATGCATCCATTTAGGGTTCCCCTAGGTGTAGCCCAAGTTTGGTAGGAATTCGTGTCCATTTTGTGTCCGTATCGGACACTTATCGGTGTTTTGAAATAAGTGTTTGGTGAAATGCCACAAATAAATGGATTTTAGAAATTTGTAAAACTAATTACATGTATTTATATCTAATTAGGTGTAGAACATATGTCAAATCGACTGAGTCAATTTTAGGGATGTTTGGACACTGTTTTAGGGCACGGACACACGAGATACCGCACGAGGCTCGTGCGGCTTCCCTACTGCTCGGGGTCGACATAGGACACAATACGACACGAGAATGGATGAAACTTGGTAGACACGTGGGCCTAGTATTTGACACGACACCCAAAAAATTTCATGGGTCCTCGTTCAGTGTGCGTAAAGAAATCTACCGTGCAATAATTTTATACTATCACGCACACACAGAGAATCCCTCTCTGATACGGATCTCGTGTGAGGATACGACACGACCCCGACTCGATACAGACACCTAGACACCTAGCCCTATATCCCCTCTACACGTGTTCACGAGCTCGACACACTTCGAGCTCTGTGTCGAGTCCACGATAACCCGACACGCATGCACGAGGAATATTTCGGACAGTTTTCTGATACTGCTCTATTTCAATTTTGCACACTTCATGTCCTATTTATTGGACACATTTGGCTTCCTTAGGATACGTGGGGTATGCCCCAACCTCTGTACACTATATATATTCCTAATTTTGAGTTTGGTTGTTTTGTTGGCTTTTCGAATTAGGGAATTTCGTATAAACTGTCATCTCTGAGTTTGAGTTCTTAATGAACCGTGAAATGTTTTGATTTCCTGAGATTCATGCGCTTTGATGTTGTAATCACTTCCATGTTTAAGTTGAGGTGTGAATTGATTATGTTTCAAAAGAATTTGATTTCGAATCTCATGTTCCTATATAAACTGAACACAACTTACTTAGGTTCACAGTTTGGCTTTTGTGGTATAATAAATAACTGAGATTTCTTTAACTAATGTAGGTTAACTAAGATGTAATGCATTTACTGAGAATTCATATATATTAACTGATTCTTGGCTTGTTAAAATCTGAACTTAGTTACCTATCTAAACCTGAGATATCACTTGGTTGAAATCTGAGAACCTGAGGTTGCTTTTGGTTCACTGAGATTTGATAAGCATGCATGTATGCTCTGTAGATGAGAACAGTCCCCTTCCCTTCATTGTTGTCCCAGTTTTTCCCTCTTTCTTTTGATATGTTTATGCATCATTATAATGTATGCATATAGGTATGCATGTAGGAAATGTAAGTATATATTAATGTATACATGTAATGTTTTGAAGGTATACAATAAATGCAAGCATGAGAGTATCTATGTATGCATATTTAAAAACTGAATGATGCATGAAACTGAAGGTAAAATGCAATGTATGAAAGGTTATATGAATGCAAGCATGTATATGGAAATGTATGCAAGTATCTACGTATATACCTATGTATGAATGTATGTAAATATGCATGCATATATGTAAATATGTATGTATGCATATATGAATGCATGAGTGTAATGTGTGCATGAATGAAAAGGTGTATATAGTGATAACATGTATGTATAAATGCATGTATGTAACTTAGCCTATGTGTATGTGCATATATGTATATATGGTGTATATGCAAATATGTGTTGCCCTGTGACCTTGTGATTGTGCTTGGATGCTAGTCTAGAATTGGTTACTAGTGAGACTTGATTGGACTAGGATTGGCCTAGTTGACCTAGTTTGACTAGTGTAATTGCCTATAGTTGACCAAGAGTTGACTTTGACCTAGATTGGCCTAGAAATCATATAGATTACATCGTAAACTTCATTTATCTTATTTTAAACATATTATAACCCATATTACTCTATTTAGGACATTTTGACTCCAGTACAGATATCTGATATTATACTACTCTCTTTAGAGTGTCAAGCGAGTACATTCTCTGATAGTTCTTTCATTTACTTATCGATTACTGTACTTCAGTTCTAGTTAGTTCTATTTGATTCTCTGTTACAAACACGATTTGATATTGCTAGATCCATTACATGCGACACTCATTTATTTTTGTCTGGCCTCCATTTCTGGAACCACTACTGGCATCACCTACTGGAATCACCCTAGAATCACTTACTGGTATCATTCATATTCTGGCTGGACTTGTACTTATTTTTGTGTCGGGTTATGGATTCACTTGTGGAGTGGACATGTGAACATTCCCAAATACTGGAACCACTCCCTTGGAATTATACTGGAAAGATAGCCATCCCACACTTGGTCGAGTGTGCGATGTGTCGTATTACCTACAACCGTTTACATGTCGATCTCGGTATTTTAAAACACACTGTTAGAATATAGTTTGGACTCACCCTGGAATCATTGATCACTACTGGACTCATCTTGTGCTGGATTCATCTGGTATTAGATTTATATTGTCTGGACTCACATTGGGATTACACTTGACTCATATTATACTGTCTGGACTTATATTATATTATTCTAGTTCAGATAGATCATATTTTACAGTCTTTATTGTCATGCTTCTCCTATTGTTTAGTTACCTTACTTTCATTGTACCTTAACTATTTTTCTACATCACTACCTATATAAAACTGCTATATTCATCAATATAGCTGTCTATAAACTGCTTTATAGTTCTTTGTGATTTACTTGGGATTTCTTGATGAGTTGTGCTCGTTTCCTGTCCTGACTGGACCTGTTGAAAATATTACATATACTTGCCCCGAGGACACTTACCTTACTTACTATGGACCAGGAGATGTTTAGCTACCTTTGGCCCCGACACTCAGGAGTGATCAGGAGACTAGCTAGTAGACTTGGTTTAGTTTTCATATTTTAGAACTTGAATTGTAATAAGTTGAGATATTGTTTTGTTTTGAGATTGTTTGAGATTATTATTATTTAGTAGTTGGTTTTGTTGTTGTTATTTAGTCTTAGTTATAAACATCTGTATTATCTTATCGTGCTTAGACTGTGATTGAGATTTTATTATATCTATACTTGTCCTCCGTTCGGAGTTGAGATTTGACAAGTACATTATATAATTGCGTGAGTTGTTGATTAGATAGTAACCTAGAACAGCGTTCTACCGTCGATAATGTGACGTAGGCTGGACGTATCCACTTCTCGTGCCCCTACACTGGGTGCGGGTCGTGACACGTTTTTAGTGGTGGCCCACAGGTCGAGTTTATATAGTGGTATTCGAACTAGAGTATCACTACAGCCTGTGATAGGATTGCGAGATAGGCTTTAACAGAGAGGTACCCAATCACAGTTAGGAAAATTCTGCATCAATTCATGCCATCTACACATCTTACTGATTTGCCTTCTTTGAAATAAACTGTCCTCCTTTGATTATGTCGATTCCTGCTCAGTATTGGCTTCCTTGTTTGATCTGTCTTCAGGATGGTGGAGACATGATCATATCGCTCTGGTACAGGAGCCGCTGGAGAGGGGTCTGCCACCTCTCATCCGATGCAGCAGGATACTGGGACCGTAGCACCTTTTGCTCCTGTTCAGGCAGGGACAACTGCAGCCTTTGGAGGTACACCTCCACCTGTTCGGAGGACGACACCAGTTATTCTTGATATATTTCAGCAGCAGCAGCTGCAGGCACCTGCGGGATTGGTTGATGCTGGCCACCTGTTTTCCTTTATAGAGAGGATTCTGGAGTCCCACAGAAGCAGCAGCGCCAGACTGCCAACTTCCGACAGGGCATAGATGATGCCCACCAGCTGGTCAAGACGACAGTTGAGACGGTTACCGTACAGCCGCAAGGAGGACAGACACATCAGTGCCATCAGAGGATGCCGGGCATCCAGGAGTTTCAGAAGATGCGTCCGAGGGATTTCCTTGGTACAGAGGGCATCCACTATACGGATGACTGGATAGAGCATATTGAGGAGATATTTTGATTAGCAGAGACACCAGTCCGGCTTCAGATCTAGGCTGCGGACAGCCAGATGTAGGACTTGGCTCGCATATGGTACCAGACAGATCCCAGAGTGCGAATCGAGGGACAAACTTGGGTAGCCTTCAAGATGCTGTTCAAGGAGCAGTTCTTTCCAAACATAGCACTTGCACGCATAGAGGCACCATTTGAGAGCCTGGTTCAGGGAACCAAACAGTCGGGGAATATGCTGGAGAGTTCTGTCAGTTGAGCATATTCATTGAGGACAGAAGACGAAGGCAAGGAAGTTCTGCAGAGGTTTGATCAGAGAGGTCCGATCATTGACCAAGAGTGATAGGGATGCTTCCTTCGCAACGATCTTAGCAGGAGCTATGGCAGTAGAGGATGATCTAGGGTTGAAACTGAAGAGGGGTCGAGATGCTCATATAGCCAGTAGCAGTGGAGGTCCGGCCAAGAGGCCTCACGTACAGATTCAACAGACACATGCACCAGTGAGAGTACAGCAGGCCCAGCATCAGCCTAGAGGACAGGACCGCAGGATATAGACTTGTACCTGCTGCAGGAAGGCAGGGCATGTTTGTGAGTCTTGTAAGAGGAGGCTGAAGGTTTGTCTATTTTGTGGGTCTGATGCTCACAAGATGATAGATTATTCCGCTGTACCTCATTTTGAGGGAGCTAGGCCACCTTTAGCTCAGCACCAGAGGGTGGAGCTTTTATGATGGCGGTCGAGGAGACCAACGCTGCAGGTGACGGGTTAGCAGGTTTGTTGTTCTTCTTTCCCCCTTCATGTTGATTTCCATAGTACCTGTCATGATATGCTTGTGATATGCTAGATAGCGTAGTTACCCTGTTCAAGACTGTGGAATCACGACCAGTAGGACTATGATTGCATATTATCTTGACCTTGTTTGATTGGGGGTTTGACCTAGAAGGAGTACGATCATCTTAATTTCGAGGATAAAATTATTCCAAAGGGTAGACTTGTGACACCCACTTTTCAAAAATAAGGGTAATTTTAAAATTTTGTAATTATAATCATTTAATAATGATATTTAAATCATATTGTAATTTTTGGTGATTTTTAATCAATTTAAAATATTTAAAATATTGAATTGTGATTTTGATGGTTAACTAGTGTAACCCTAGTTTTGCTAAGCCTAGAGACTAACCATGACCAAGGAAGCCTAGTCATGTGATTAGAATATCATATTACTACTTTTTAGCCTAAGGGTATTTTGGTCATTTTTGACTTTTTAATGAAAATAAATTTTGATTAATTAACATTGTGCTAATTGAATTGTTAGAGACTAACATAGAAGCTTAACCTAATCGAGATTAGTCTTGAGGATAGAATCATGGTTAGAAGATTCCTACTAAGTGTCAAGGTTAGTAATATCTAGATATTCCTAAGTATGATATTTCCTCTTTGAAATATTTGTAAAAAGAAGCCTTAGGACTAATTGAACCAATAGGATTTCTAGAATTGGGTGGAAGAACCTTAGCCACACATCTAGCTATTGCCATACCCTAATTCCCTTAGTTTGGCCAGCCATATAAGCCCCTCCTCCTATAAGTATCACACTTAAGAGCCCTTGCCTCTTTTTGATACCTAGAAAGAACCCTAATTTGTTCTTCGCTAAACTTCTCCCATTTAATCCAAATTGAGTCAAATCAATTGCATCATCATCCCCAACAGTAGAGAGACTTGTGGAGGCTTGCTAGCAAGGTTTGAGGACATTTGAACCATAGCAAATCGAGGAAGACATCAAGTCTAGACTCTTTACATTGAGTTTAAACTCTCAATAGGTAAAACCCTACAAACCCTAATGAATTCTTGAGTTGTTTACATAGATGCATCCATTTAGTGTTCCCCTAGGTGTCGCCCAAGTTTGGTAGGAATTTGTGTCCATTTCGTGTCCGTATCGGACACGTATCGGTGCTTTTAAATAAGTGTTTGGTGAAATGCCACAAAGAAATGGATTTTAGTAATTTGCAAAACTAATTACATGTATTTATAGCTAATTAGGTGTAGAACATATGTTAAATCGACTGACTCAATTTTAGGGATGTTTGGACACTGTTTTAGGGTACGGACACGCAGCACGAGATACCACATGGGGCTCGTACGACTCCCTTTCTGTTCGGGGTCGACACAGGACACGAAATGACACGAGAATGGATGAAAGTTGGTAGACGTGGGCCTAGTGTCTGACACCACCCAAAAAATTTTATGGGTCCTCGTTCAGTACGCGCAAAGAAATCGACCGGAACTGATTTTATATTGTCACGCACACACAGAGAATCTCTCTCTGATACGGATCTCGTGTGGGGACACGACACGACCTGACTCAAAACAGACACCTAAACCTAGCCCTATATCCCCTCTACACATGTGCAGGAGCTCGACAAACTTCTAACTCTGTGTCGAGTCCACGATGACCCGACACGCATGCACGAGGAATGTTTTAGATAGTTTTTTGATACTGTTCCATTTCGATTTTGGACACTTTGTGTCCTCTTTATTGGACACATTTGGCTTCCTTAGGACACGTAGGTTATGCCCCAACCTCTGTACACTATATACATTCCTAATTAATTTTGAGTTTGGTTGTTTTGTTGGCTTTTCGAATTAGGGAATTTCGTATAAACTGTCATCTCTGAGTTTGAGTTCTTAATGAATAGTGAAATGTTTTGATTTCCTGAGATTCATGCGCTTTGATGTTGTAATCACTTCCATGTTTAAGTTGAGGTGAATTGATTATGTTTCAAAAGAATTTGATTTTGAATCTCATGTTCCTATATAAACTGAACACAGCTTACTTAGGTTCACAGTTTGGCTTTTGTGGTATAATAAATAACTGAGATTTCTTTAACTAATGTAGGTTAACTGAGATGTAATGCATTTACTGAGAATTCATATATATTAACTGATTCTTGGCTTGTTAAAATTTGAACTTAGTTACCTATCTAAACCTGAGATATCACTTGGTTGAAATCTGAGAACCTGAGCTTGCTTTTGGTTCACTGAGATTTGATAAGCATGCATGTATGCTCTGTAGATGAGAACAGTCCCCTTCCCTTCATTGTTGTCCCAGTATTTTCCTTCTTTCTTTTGATATGTTTATGCATCATTATAATTTATGCATATAGGTATGCAGTAGGAAATGCAAGTATATATTAATGTATATATGTAATGTTTTGAAGGTATACAATAATGCAAGCATGAGAGTATCTATGTATGCATATTTAAAAACTGAATGATGCATGAAACTGAAGGTAAAATGCAATGTATGAAAGGTTATATGAATGCAAGCACGTATATGGAAATGTATGCAAGTATCTATGTATATACCTATGTATGAATGTATGTAAATATGCATGTATATATGTGAATATGTATGTATGCATATATGAATGCATGTGTAATGTGTGCATTAATCAAAAGGTGTGTATAGTGATAACATGTATGTATAAATTGTACGTAACTTAGCCTATGTGTATGTACATATATGTATATATGGTTTATATGCAAATGTGTGTTTCCCTGTGACCTTGTGATTGTGTTTGGATGCTAGTCTAGACTTGGTTAGGCCTAGTGAGACTTGATTGGACAGGATTGACCTAGTTGACCTAGTTTGACTAGTGTAATTGACTATAGTTGACCAAGAGTTGACTTTTACCTAGATTGACCTAGAAATCATGTAGATTGTATCGTAAACTTCAATTACCTTGTTTTAAGCACATTATAACCCATATTGCTCTATTTAGGACATTTTGACTCTAGTACAGACATCTGATATTACATTACTCTCTTCAGAGTGTCAAGCGAGTACATTTTCTAATAGTTCTTTCATTTACTTGTCGATTACTGTACTTCAGTTCTAGTTAGTTCTATTTGATTCTCTGTTACAAATATGATTTGATATTGCTGATCCATTACATGCGACACTCATTTATTCATGTCTGGCCTCCATTTCTGGAACCACTACTGGCATCACCTTCTGGAATCACCCTGGAATCACTTACTGGTATTATTCATGTTCTGGCTGGACTTGTACTTATTTTTGTTGAATTATGGATTTACTTGTACTTGTTGGGCGGAGAAATATTGGAGTAGACATGTGAACATTCCTAAATACTGGAACCACTCCTTTAGAATTATACTGGAAAGATAGCCATCCCACACTTGGCCGAGTGTGCTATGTGTCGTATTACCTACAGCCATTTACATGTCGATCTCGGTATTTTAAAACACACTGTTAGAATATAGTCTGGACTCACCTGGAATCATTGATCACTACTGGACTCATCTTGTGCTGGATTCATCTGGTATTAGATTTATATTGTCTGGACTCACATTGGGATTACACTTGACTCATATTATACTGTCTGGACTTATACCATGTTACTCTAGTTCAGCTAGATCATATTTTACAGTCTTCATTGCCATGCTTCTCCACTTGTTTAGTTACCTTACTTTCCTTGTACCTTAACTGTTTCTCTACATCACTACCTAAATAAAACTGACATGTTCATCAATATTACTGTTTATAAACTGCTTTTATAGTTCTTTGTCATTTACTTAGGATTTCTTGATGAGTTGTGCTCGTTCCTGTCCTGACTGGACCTGTTGAAAATATTACAATGTTTGCCCCGAGGACACTTGCCCTACTTACTATGGACCAGGAGATATTTTGCTACCTTTGGCCCCAACACTCAGGAGTGAACAAGAGACTAGCTAGTAGACTTGGTTTAGTTTTCATGTTTTAGAACTTGAATTGTAAAAAGTTGAGGTATTGTTTTGGTTTGAGATTATTATTATTGAGTAGTTGGTGTTGTTGTTATTATTTAGTCTTAGTTGTAAACTTCTTTGTTATCTTATCGTGCTTAGACTGTGATTGAGATTTCATTATATCTATACTTGTCCTCCATTTGGAGTTAAGATTTGACAAGTATATTATATTTGCGTGAGTTGTTGATTAGATAGTAACCTAGAACAGCGTTCTACACCGACCGACAACGGCGTAGGCTGACGTACCCACTTCTCGTGCCCCTACACTGGGTGCAGGTCGTGACACGTTTTTAGTGGTAGCCCATGCAGGTCGAGTTTATGTAGTGGTATTCGAACTAGAGTATCACTACAGCCTGTGATAGGATTGAGAGATATGCTTTAACGGAGAGGTACTCAATCACAGTTAGGAAAATTGTGCTTTAATTATGCCATCTACACATCTTACTGATTTGTCTTCTTTGAAAAACTGTCCTCCTTTTTATTATATCGATTCCTGCTTAGTATTGGCTTCCTTGTTTGATCTGTCTTCAGGATGGTGGAGACACGATCACATCGCTCTGGTACAGCAGCCGCTGGAGAGGGGTCTGCCACCTCTCGTCCGGTGCAACAGGATACTGGGACCGTAGCACCTTTCGTTCCTGTTCAGGTAGGGAAAACTGCAGCCTTTGGGGGTACACCTCCACTCGTTCGGAGGACGACACCAGTTATTCCTGAGATATTTCAGCAGCAGCAGCCACCTGCGAGATTGGTTGATGCTGCCCACCTGTTTTCCTTTATGGAGAGGATTTTGGAGTCCCACCAGCAACAACAGCAGCGCCAGACTGCCGACTTCCGATAGGGCATAGTGAGGCCCACCAGCTGGTCAGACGGCAGTGGAGATGGTTACCGTACAGCCGTAGGGAGGACAGACACATCAGTGCCATCAGAGGATTCCGGGCATCCAGGAGTTTCAGAAGATGCGTCCGAAGGATTTCTTGGTACAAAGGGCATCTACTATGCGGATGACTGGATAGTGCATATGGAGGAGATATTTCGATTAGCAGAGATACCAGTCCGGCTTCAGATCGAGGCTGCGGGTAGGCAGATGCTGGACTTCGCCCGCACATGGTACTAGACAGACCCCAGAGTGGAACCGAGGGACAGACTTGGGCATCCTTCAAGACGCTGTTCAAGGAGCAGTTCTTTCCAGAAGTAGCACTTGGAGAAAGAGACACAGTTTGAGAGCCTGGTTCAGGGGAACCAGAGAGTCGAGGAATACGTCGGAGAGTTCTGCCGGTTGAGCAGATTCATTGAAGACTTGAGCGAGAAGACAAAGGCGAGGAAGTTCCGCAGAGGTTTGATCAGAAAGGTCCGGTCATTGACCAAGAGTGAGGGATGCTTCCTTCGCAGCGATCTTAGAAGGAGCTATGGCAGTAGAGGATGATCTAGGGTTGAAACTGAAGAGGGGTCGAGATGCTCATGTAGCCTAGCAGTGGAGGTCCGGCCAAGAGGCCTCACGTACAGATTCAGCAGACACAGGCACCGGTGAGAGTACAGCAGGCCCAACATCAGCCTAGAGGACAGGACCGCAGGGTACAGACTTGTGCCTACTGTAGGAAGGCAGTGCATGTTTGGGAGTCTTGTATAGGAGGCTGAAGGATTGTCTATTTTGTGGGTCTGATGCTCACAAGATGATAGATTCCTGTTGTACCTCCTTTTGAGGAGCTAGGCCACCTGTAGCTCAGCACCAGAGGGGTGGAGCTTTTGCGATGGCGGTCGAGAAGACCGACGCTGCAGGTGACGGGTTAGCAGGTTTGTCCTTCTTGTTCTTCTTCCCCACCTTCATGTGTGATTTCCATTAGTACCTGTCGGATATGCTTGTGATATGCTAAATAGTATAGTTACCCTGTTGAAGACTATAGAATCACGACCAGTAGGACTATGATTGCATATTATCTTGACCTTGTTTGATTGGGGGTTTGACCTAGAAGGAGTACGATCATCTTAATTTCGAGGACAAAATTCTTCTAAGGAGGGTAGACTTGTAACACCCACTTTTCAGAAATGAGGTTAATTTTGAAATTTTGTAATTATAATCATTTAATAATGATATTTAAATCATATTGTGATTTTTGGTGATTTTTAATCAATTTAAAACTATTTAAAATATTGAATTGTGATTTTGATGGTTAACTAGTGTAACCCTAGTTTTGCTAAGCCTAAAAACTAACCATGACCAAGGGAGCCTAGTCATGTGATTAGAATATCATATTACTACTTTTTAGCCTAAGGGTATTTTGATCATTTTTGACTTTTAAATGAAAATGAATTTTGATTAATTAATATTGTGCTAATTGAATTGTTAGAGACTAACCTAGAAGCTTAACGTAATCTAGATTAGTCTTGAGGTTAGAATCATGGTTAGAACATTCCTACTAAGTGCCAAGGTTAGTAATATCTAGATATTCCTAAGTAGGATATTTCCTCTTTGAGATATTTGTAAAAAGAAGCCTTAGGACTAATTGAACCAATAAGATTTCTAGAAATTGGGTGGAAGAACCTTAGCCACACATCTAGCTATTGCCAAATCCTAATTCCCTTAGTTTGGCCAGCCATACAAGCCCCCACCACCCTCCTATAAGTATCACACTTAAAAGCCCTTTCCTCTTTTTGATACCTAGAAAGAACCCTAATTTGTTCTTCCCTAAACTTCTCCCATTTAATCCAATTGAGTCCAAATTAAGTCAAATCAATTGCATCATCATCCCCAACAGTAGAGGAGACTTGTGGAGGCTTGCTAGCAAGGTTTGAGGACATTTGAACCATAGCAAATTGAGGAAGACATCAAGTCTAGGCTCTTTACATTGAGTTTGAACTCTCAATAGGTAAAACCCTACAAACCCAATGAATTCCTAATTTCTTTATATAGATGCATCCATTTAGGGTTCTCCTAGGTGTAGCCCAAGGTCGGCAGGAATTCGTGTCCGTATCGGACACGTATCATTATTTTTATAAGTGTTTGGTGAAATGCCACAAAGAAATAGATTTTAGTAATTTGTAAAACTAATTACATGTATTTATAGCTAATTAGGTGTAGAACATATATCAAATCGACTGAGTCAATTTTAGGGATGTTTGGATACTCTTTTAGGGCACGGACACGAGGCACGAGACACCGCACGGGGCTCATACGGCTCCCCTGCTGCTTGGGGTCGACACAGGACATGACACGACATGATACGAGAATGGATGAAACTTGGTAGACACGTGGGCCTAGTGTCTGACACGACACCCAAAAATTTTATGGGTCCTCGTTCAGTGTACGCGAAGAAATCGACCGCGCACTAATTTTATACTGTCACGCACACACAGAGAATCTCTCTCTGATACGAATCTCGTGTGAGGACACGAGACGACCCCGACTCGATACAGACACCTAGCCCTATATCTCCTCTACACGTGTGCACGAGCTCGACACACTTCGAGCTTTGTGTCGAGTCCACGATGACCCGACACGCATGCACGAGGAATATTTTGGACAGTTTTCTGATACTGTTCTTTTCGATTTTGGACACTTCGGGTCCTATTTATTGGACACGTTTAGCTTCCTTAGGACACGTAGGGTATTCTCCAACCTCTGTACACTATATATTCCTAATTAATTTCGAGTTTGGTTGTTTTGTTGGCCTTTTGAATTAGGGAATTTCGTATAAACTGTCATCTCTGAGTTTGAGTTCTTAATGAACTGTGAAATGTTTTGATTTCCTGAGATTCATGCGCTTTGATGTTGTAATCACTTCCATGTTTAAGTTGAGGTGTGAATTGATTGTGTTTCAAAAGAATTTGATTTCGAATCTCATGTTCCTATATAAACTGAACACAGCTTACTTAGGATCACAGTTTGGCTTTTGTGGTATAATAAATAACTGAGATTTCTTTAACTAATGTAGGTTAACTGCGATGTAATGCATTTACTGAGAATTCATATATATTAACTGATTCTTGGCTTGTTAAAATCTGAACTTGGTGATATATCTAAACCTGAGATATCACTTGGTTGAAATCTGAGCTGAGGTTGCTTTTGGTTCACTTAGATTTGATAAGCATGCATGTATGCTCTGTAGATGAGAACAGTCCCCTTCCCTTCATTGTTGTCCCTGTTTTTACCCTCTTTCTTTTGATATGTTTATGCATCATTATAATGTATGCATATATGTATGCATGTAGGAAATGCAAGTATATATTAATATATACATGTAATGTTTTGAAGGTATACAATAAATCCAAGCATGAGAGTATCTATGTATGCATATTTAAAAACTGAATGATGCATGAAACTGAAGGTAAAATGCAATGTATGAAAGGTTATATTAATGCAAGCATGTATATGGAAATGTATGCAAGTATCTATGTATATACCTATGTATGAATGTATGTAATATGCATGCATATATGTAATATATATGTATGCATATATGAATGCATGAGTGTAACGTGTGCATGAATCAAAAGGTGTATATAGTGATAACATGTATGTATAAATGCATGTATGTAACTTAGCCTATGTGTATGTGCATATATGTATATATGGTGTATATGCAAATGTGTGTTGCCCTGTGACCTTGTGATTGTGCTTGGATGCTAGTCTAGACTTGGTTAGGCCTAGTGAGACTTGATTGGACTAGGATTGGCCTAGTTGACCTAGTTTGACTAGTGTAATTGACTATAGTTGACCAAGAGTTGACTTTGACCTAGATTGGCCTAGTAATCATGTAGATTGCATCGTAAACTTCATTTACCTTATTTTAAACACATTATAAAACATATTGCTCTATTTAGGACATTTTGACTCCAGTACAGACATCTGATTTTATACTACTCTCTTCAGAGTGTCAGGCGAGTATATTCTCTGATAGTTCTTTCATTTACTTGTCGATTACTGTACTTCAGTTGTAGTTAGTTCTATTTGATTCTCTGTTACAAACACGATTTGATATTGCTGGATCCATTACATACGACACTCATTTATTCATGTCTGGCCTCCATTTCTGGAACCACTACTGGCATCACCTACTGGAATCACCCTGGAATCACTTACTGGTATCATTCATGTTCTGGCTGGACTTCTACTTATTTTCGTGTCCATTTATGGATTCGTACTTGTTGGGCGGAGAAATATTGGAGTAGACATGTGAACATTCCAAAATACTGGAACCACTCCCTTGAATTTACTGGAAAGATAGGCATCCCACACTTGGCCGAGTGTGCGATGTGCCGTATTACCTACAACCGTTTATATGTCGATCTCTGTATTTAAAACACACTGTTAGAATATAGTCTGGACTCACCCTGGAATCATTGATCACTACTGGACTCATCTTGTGCTGGATTCATCTGGTATTAGTTTTATATTGTCTGGACTCACATTGGGATTGCACTTGACTCATATTATACTGTCTGGACTTATATCATGTTACTAGTTCAGCTAGATCGTATTTTATAGTCTTCATTGCCATGCTTCTCCTCTTGTTTTGTTACCTTACTTTCCTTGTACCTTAACCGTTTCTCTACATCACTACCTGTATAAAACTGCCATGTTCATCAATATAACTGTCTATAAACTGCTTTATAGTTCTTTGTCATTTACTTGGGATTTCTTGATGAGTTGTGCTCGTTCCTGTCCTGACTGGACCTGTTGAAAATATTACAGATGCTTGCCCGAGGACACTTGCCCTACTTACTATGGACCAGGAGATGTTTAGCTACCTTTGGCCCCGACACTCAGGAGTGATCAGGAGACTAGCTAGTAGACTTGGTTTAGTTTTCATGTTTTAGAACTTGAATTGTAATAAGTTGAGATATTGTTTTGTTTTGAGATTGTTTGAGATTATTATTATTTAGTAGTTGGTTTTCTTGTGTTATTTTCTCAGTTATAAACTTCTGTGTTATCTTATCGTGCTTAGACTGTGATTGAGATTTCATTATATCTATACTTGTCCTCCGTTCGGAGTTGAGATTTGACAAGTACATTATATAACTGCATGAGTTTTTGATTAGATAATAACCTAGAACAGCGTTCTATCGCCGACACTGTGGCGTAGGCTGGCGTACCCACTTCTCGTGCCCCTATACTGGGTGTGGGTCGTGACATGATCGGTTCGGTTCGGTATTTTCGGTATAGAATTACAGTCAAACCGTTACCACTACCATTATACCATATTTTAGTCGGTTCGGTAATTCGGTATCGGGACATATTTTCGGTTCAATTTTTCGGTATATTTTCAATCGGTATTCGTTCGGTTTTTCTGTATCGGTCTGTATTTGCTCATCCCTAGTGTCAGCGACACTTTTCAGCCGCATGTACAGTACATGTTGAACCGTGTGCATCAAATTTCTTTGCGCACGCTCCACGAAATGTCTGAAATTTTACGAGATGTGGGCAGAGGTTGCCCCGACGTGCCCATAAAATTTCATGAAGCAGAGCCCTGTGCAACGAGTTATGACGCACAGACAGTAGGGCATGCACAGGGCCGTGCTTGGGCCTCGTGCACGCGTGTCCGTATCCGATTCGAACACTGAAATCGTGTCGATTCCAGATCCGTCTTCACAAAAGTTGTTACAAATAATATTTCAAGGAATTCGTGAAAACAGAATCAAAAAATAGCACTTTTCAGTTCTAAGTGGCATTTCGTCGAACACATGTTCCATAGGACCGACACGTGTCCGATACGGCTAACAAACGAAATCACAAACCTACCAAACTTCATGCACAGGTCTGGGGTACCTATATGGATGCATCTACGATAAAAAAAAATTTAACTGGTGTTCAAGGAGATTTACCTATTGAGTGTCAAAACTCAATGAAACAAGCCTCCAAAACTCGTCGATGCCGCTTTCCTCCGGCAAAACGCTTCTGATCCCTTGCTAGCAAGTCCCCAGCAGGTTCCTCTCCTCCCAACGGTCGCAACGCACTTCATTTGGAAGGATTTGGTTGAGAAACGAGAGAACGGGGCCTTTGGAAGAGAAGGGAAAAACTAGGATTTTAGATTTGTGAAGGAGATTAGGTTTTCTACACAATGAGAAAGGGGAGCTGCTGTGTTTGGCCGGCCAAGTCATGGGAGATTAGAGTTAGGGTTTAGTCATGGGCCAGCACTCCTCAAGTGCTAAAAAGGCCCATTGACAAAAAGGCTTAAAGGCTTAATATAAAATGACTTAAAAATAAATTAAATGATTCTTAAAATAGACAATAAGTCTAAATTAAAATTTAAAAGCTAATAATAAATTTAATTACATTATTAGGCTTCTAATCAAGGTTGACTAAGGTTATACCACCTTCTACTACCAAAACACCAATCAAGCCACCCACCAATCAATTTAATTAATAAAAAATCAAATTAGCACATAATGACTAGAATACCCTTAATTAGAAAAATGAGTGTGACAAATCTACCCTCCTTAAAATAATTTGTCCTCAAAATTAAAGTGGTCGTACTCCTTCTAGGCAAGCCCCATCAATCATAGTCTTAAGAAAACTTATCTAAATCATACAGTTGGAAAGATATCATACATGGTTATGGCAGGTAATATCAGTCTGGGCCTCATCGTCTAGCTATTATAGTCATACTAGATCGAAAGTAGTCATAAGGTATCAAAACATACAAATATAGTAGGGTACAGTAATCATCAAGACAGGATAAGGTATAGGTTAAGAGCTCACCTCTACTAGGTCTGGTAGCTTGAACTCTCTCCTGGAGATAGGCCTCGACTAGGGGCAGGTGCAGTAGGACAATGTAGCATCATGTGTCCAGCTGGCCCACATAATAGGCACAATCCTAGTCTCTTCCTACAGTCCTTCCATACGTGCCCAGGCTTCTTACAGAAGGCACAGGTAGGCACTCGTTCAATTGGCCTCTGCTGGACAGGAATCTAAACTGGATAGGCTGATCTAGGCTGAAAGCCGGGTACTCCTGAGGCTTTGGATATACTGCTCCTCGCCCTCTTGGGGCTAGGCTCTCCCCTCGAATTTATGTAATCCCACAATAGTTGGATACTGAGACTCTGCTCTCTCATAAGCTCAGCCTAAAGTCTCTGTACCTCCCACACATCCTGAAAAAGTCTGTAGATCTGGGCCCATTAGGAATGGCATGGGGTACCACTCAAGGAGGCAAAGGGAGGCTCTCAGTCTCCGGCTGAACTGCAGCCCTCTCTTGAAGGATAGGAGATGGAGGAAAACTCTCCGGTGAGGCTGCTAACACCTCTGAGCAATGGAAGAGGAAAGTATTTTCGGTCTCATCCGGAACTGCAGCTGTGCACTGGGGACAGACTCTGGTCATGGGTTCCATACTGGAAAATATAAGGAAAACAATATATCATCGAGCTGTATGGCAGTCTATCATCCTATATGAAAACTGGTCATTATAAAAAAACTAGGAATTAACTATAAAGCGTTACTATTCTCAAGATCATCAAAATCGAAAGTTTAAAGCACGACTGTCAATAGCATTGAAATCCAATCAAGATATAATAAAAGAAAATTTAGTCTCGACATGATCTAAGTTGATCAATCTCTGGATAATCAAGATTTGGATAAGATGGGGAACAAGGTCATCCAAGTCTGAGCACGAGCATCCAAAGATGGAGATCTTGGTCACAATTAAATTTAATTCAATTGAGTATGACCCAGGATATTAATATGATAAGAAAGATGACCAAAGTTGATTGGTCGTGATCAAGGGAGTTAGGATTCAATGATATTGAAAACCTTTAAAGGATAATTCAAAGATATGGAATAAGTCAATTTTCTTCTTTTTGTAGGGTAAACAAAAGACAAGGTTTCATAGGGAAGTCAAGTTAATCATCTCTCTCTGATACCATCAGGCTTATCTAATCATCATTTGCCAATCATATCTTTATCTCATAAGTCCAAATATGAAAATCAACCTTTATATGACACCACCAAGAATTTATACCCTTTTGTTATGAAGATTGGACCTTGTCATGATCATCGTAGGCTCAATTCCTAAATTCCAAACACTACTCATGAAGCATACCCTTTTATTTATTAGCACTCAATACTAACCACTTAATCATCTTTAAATCCAAATTCTTCCAACTTGTCTTAAATTAGATCTGAAACCTCTAAATCAAGTTTTATGAAATCTTTGAACTTGTTCAAATTACTCTTCTCGTGTTATTCAATCTAAAACTACTAGGCCTTACAAACTTATTCTCTATTATAAAATCAACCTTCATATTTTCTTCAACGTACACCCTCAAATATTATTCTCCTTAAATTTAAAATTTTCTCAAAAATCTCAATATTTCCTATAACTTAAAAATCTTTGTGTTCTTTCTGTTTTTAGCCATTTCTTGCAATATCTTATTTAATTTCGTATTGCCATCGAATACAGTTAAAATCTCTTCTCCATTACTAAATCCCTAAATTTAACATCATAGCCTTAAAGTGAAACATCTCAAGAATCAATAACCAACATTTATCCAAGTCCTCAAAACTAAGTTGACCTCGAATATCCTCATCAGTTAGGAAATACATCTATGAATTATTTATATCCAAAATATTTCTCTATGTGTGATCGTTCTTAATTGATAATATTGATCTCTTGATTTCATTCCCAATCTTTACAACATCTCTATCTCAAAATTCTATATCAAGGTCCATCATATTATATTCCTACCTAGATTATCATGAGATAACAAATTACGTCCTTTCCAAGCTAGATGATTTACGTCACTTCCTCGACCTTTCTAAGGTAAAAAGGTATAGAGATTCAAAGGTTTCAAAGTATAGATGACAGAATTCGATACGAGGTGCTTGATGTAATTGGGACAGAGTTAACAAAGATAAGGAAAAATGGTAATATAAGAAATAATGGCAAGAACGAAATAATGATAAAATTTGTTCTTTCACATCTGTTCAAAAGGAATGAACCAATTTTAGATATAATCTGATAACCATACACGTCTTCTGAAATCATGTTGCTAAATTTTGCCATGCCAGTAAGCATTGTTGCCATAAACAATAGAGTCCGTAACTATGGTATACCCTATAACCATGTTATTTAGAATTCTTACCACGCCAACCGGTATGCCTGTAAGAGAATCTAAATTCTATAACTAGGATTGTATATAAAATCAGGCTCTATATCCTTGTTATGCTAGCCATATGACTGCGATAAATTCTAAACTCAATAAATAAGGTAGACATTTACCTTCTTATTGTCCTTATCAAGTATGTTATCAGGTTATACCCTAAATTCCAAAAATAAATATATATATTTAAATACAAACTCAAAGTTAACAACTAATCATCAAGATTCAAAATTCAACAATGAATCCATCAACATTAAATTCAATAACAAGGAGTAATGGGTGGATCAAATCAAGGGAAAAGATTTCAAATCGAAGCTAAGATGAGATTCTCAAGGGTCAACCCAGGAACCTCTCAGGAATTCTAACAGTGATTGAGTATTCTCATT